>PVIJ01014693.1:0-39496 GCA_004024925.1 Scalopus aquaticus
GACTATAGGGAGGCCGGGTGGGAGAGAGACAATCAGTGGGGGGGGAGGGGGGGAGGAAGGAGCCGGAGGGAGGGAAGGGAAAGGGCACAAAATGGAATAGAAAAGAACACAAGGGACCATGGAGATGGATCACGGGTGAATTGGTGGTGGGCTACCCTAGGGGAATGCAAAATGTAAAAGACATAAATAACAATAAAAACATATATTAAAAAAAAAAAGAAAATATTTCAGACTCTGTGTGAGACACTTTATGCTACTGTTCCATAGAGCTGTTATTATTTTATCCATTTATGCACAATACAGAACAGTCAAACCTCGAAAGTGTGTTAATAGCGTGGACAATTTCTGCTCTCTTTGTGGGGAAGTGACATTTGCCAACCAGAAGAAAAGTATCACTTCTCAAGTGAAGAAGGCTTAGCATCTTTCCTTTGGATGCAAGGGTGGTGACCAAGACAAGCATTGGGCCCCACATAGATGCTGTACTACATGTACAACACAGCTTTCATAGTGGTTAAATGACAAAAGACCATCAGTGCTGTTTGCAGTCCCCATGGTGTGGAGAGAGTCAAGCGACCACATCAAAGACTGTTCCTTCTGCTTGGTTCCTCCTCTTTCCAGTGGACTAACGAAGCAAAAGAAGTTGAGAATAGTCTACCCAAACATTCCGTCTGCATTGAGACCAGTTCCACATGGTAAAGGACTTCCTATTCCAGAACCTCCAGCAGAATATTCTCTTGATTCGTCTGATGAGAACAAGGGTGAGCCGACCTGTTCTCCTGTTCCATCAGCATGCAATGATCCAGATTTTCACTGTGGTGCATCATCAACCCCACACAGACTAACCCAGGAAGAACTAAATGACCTGATTCATGATTTGGACTTCTCCAAGAACAAGGCAGAATTGTTAGGATCAAGACTCCAACAATGGAATCTTCTAGAAGATGTCACAATTCCTTTCTATTGAAAGCGCCATCAGCAGTTGGAGCCTTTCTTCAGAAAGGAAAGTACTCTGGTATTCTGTTCTGATATTGAGGGCCTCATGAATTCCTTAGAAATCACTTATCACCAACAAGAGTGGAGACTATTTCTAGACTTTTCAAAACTGATTCTTAAGGCTGTGTTTTTGCACAATGGAAACAGTCTTCCATCTATTCTATTCCTGAACAGCTGTATAAGAGACAAGGGACAAAATCTAAGAAGTAGTCTATGACTTGATTTTTTACAGGTATTAACCATGGGCCTATTACTATTAGCATGCATTCCCTGATGTAAACATCAATTTATTGCAGATTACAAAAAACCTAGAGCCAAAATTAGAATTTGACTGTTAATTTGTGTTGAGCACATACCAATTGATAGGAAACGTCTGATTTTATTTCAGCAACATGGCTTTTGTAAAAATTTGTTGACCAATGTTATCAGGGAAATGCAAATCAAAACCACAATGAGATGCCACCTCACTCCATTGAGAATGGCACACATTTTAAAGAGAGGAAACAACCAATGCTGGCATGGTTAGAGATAAAGGAACCCTCTCACACTGCTGGTGGAAATGTAAACTGGTCCAACCATTCTGTGTGCTGTGTGGAGTTTCCTTAGAACACTGAACATGGATCTACCACATGATTCAGCAATTCCAATCCTAGGAATCTACTCAAGGACACAAAAATACTACTTTGAAAGGAAACCTGCACTCCTATGTTTACTGTGGCACTATTTACAATAGCTAATATGTGGAAACAACCCAAAGGCCCCAAAATAGACAAATGGGCCAAATAGCTGTGGTATATTTACACAATGGAATATTACTCAAGGATCAAAAAATACAAACTCATGCCATTTGCATGAATAAAGCTGGAAGGGAGTATTCTAGCTGAAATAAATCAGAAAGAAAAAGATAAATATCAATTTTCTTTGGAATATAGAGAATTCCAATAAAATGTAAAGAAAAAGCAACATTAGCAAACTGACCATAGACCTGAGGCATACAGAAAAGTAAAGGGAGATAGAGGAGGGTCAAAACAGGGGAGGGAAGAACACAAGGGACTATAGTGATGGTTGACCAGTAATATGGTGGTGGGAGAATGATGGGGACTACAATGATGGGAGAAAAAATAATAAATTAAAAGAATAAAATAAAATGAATAGTAAGAAAATTAAAATTAGCTTAGATCTTAGTCTGTCAATCAAATACCTAGCATATACTTAAGGAAGGAAATACCTGGATTCTGATGCTTCAAAGCAATTTCCCCAACTTTCACACCAAATTTTCTCAAACTTGAGGTGTACTGTCTGGGAATATGTGCAAAAGTTCATTCTTAGAGATGGAGACTTTTCTGGGATTTTCAGGCTTCCCAAAACTTGTCTGAAACTCACCTGCAGAATAGCAGAGTAGACACTTTAAACTGAGGGACTAAATCTCCAGTGGAAACTAAGTTTTGTGCCTACCATGCCTCACTTTTATTTGTCAAAGGTAGAAATCTTTCCTCTCTTAGATTTCAAGTCTCACAGTTAATAACAAAGTCAGGACTTTCCCCACTTTGCCCGTTCAACCTCAGACTTTTGATCTAATTCTCTTGAACAACTCTCCCTACCCAGGAAAATATATAGATGTACTTTAATATCTGTGTAATGTACTTTTATATAGTATATACATTCAAAGAACGTAAAAACCATATTAACAATTACAGTACACAGACTTAAATAAATAAAAAAACCCCACAAATAATGGTGTTGCTTATTGTTAGCTGTTGAAATGCAGAGATTTGCAAAAATACTGCAGCGATTGGATAGAAGTTATTTATACTCACAATACAGTGGTACATGTACTAGTAAAAAATCAATTATAAAACTTCTCATACAGAGAAGACAGATTTATCATTATTAAAGAATGAGCCAGAAATAAGTAAGAGTGTAAAAATGCAAAAAAAAGTAAATAATTGACTCAACTCTAAAGAGATCTGGTATAGTTCAATTACAAATATTATATATCTGTGATTAAAAATAATCACATTCAGGCAAAATGCTACTGATTTTTGTGTGAATACTGTTTATGAGTTATGGTTGTATTTAACCCTGAGTTTCATTTTCATTTACCTTTAATGCCAAGCAAAGAATATGGTTTATTTTGTGTTATTCCCTCACAGCAAAATGAGATCTGTGACATTTACCAGGCTAGGGGTACCTAGGCTGAGGCTGTTATGTATTTCACTTTACATTTATAAACAACTAGAGTCTTCAGTCCAAAAAGATGGCTCACTCTCCTACTTTCCATGCTTACTAGTCTAACTATATTAATGAAAAGGAAACCCTTAAGAATTCTAATAGCATAGGTGTGGAGGACTCCATTCTATTACATCTAAAGTAGGCTCGTGTTTTTCTGTAAGATCCTGATTATAATAGTACAAAGGACCAACTCTTCACCCTAGAGTAAGGATTTTATTTTGAAATAATATGGCCTAAGTTCCACTCAAAATATTCAGGTGAAGGTAAGAATCCAACACATTTCAAATAAATGAAAAAAAAAGCAGATTTGAACTCGTGGATGCAGACAGGTGTGCCTGGGGTGATCCTTACCTGTCCTGAGGCACCCCTGCTAAACATTAGACACTGTGAAACATGATTTGACAACCCAAACACTGGATGCTTTTCCAGTAGAAAAGTTACAGAGACGGAAGTTGAGCGGGGACCCTATGTATCTTTCACAAGGATGCCCAACCTGGGTATCACAGTAGTCCTAGTTGTCAAAAGTGGAAAGGGCCAAACCAGAGCTCAGCCTTGGGCAGGAGCACAGACATGGTCTAGAGTTGCGAAAGAGCCAAAGGGACTGTGTCCCTTTAGGATGCATCTGAAAATGGTGAGAAGATGACCAAGTGGAGACAAACAGAGAAAGACTCCCTTGAGGGAGCTATGGAGAGCACAAAGCTGCAGCTGAGCAGAGGAGAGAAGCTGAGTTGGGAGTAGGGACACCTGGGATTTTGTATCAGGAGATAATGCAGAGTTTTCTGATGTCTTCATATCCTCAAGCTTCCAAAGTGCAGACATCATTTTGTTGCCATTGGCTGCTGCATTGACAACGGAAGTGATAGTTTAGTGGAGGTGCATCCTAAAACCGCTTAAATTCTAAAATGAAAAGCCACTGTATGGCCAAAAGTGAAGTCTTAATGAAGTTACCATACTTGAGACTGAAACACTTTATCTTGGTAAGCTGAACGGGTTGATTTATTCCTGGTGTAGGACATATTTTTATCTAATCAGTTTTATATGAGAATAAGTATTTGGCTTGCTCTAGGGTACATATTCACAATTTTCTCCACTATGTAAATTGTTACTTTTATTTCTAATTCTTTTATTTGTGGTAAAAATCTTGAGTTGAACTCTCATAAACTATATTCCAAAATATGTAAAATGATATTATATTCTGAAACTGTGAAAAAGTTGGTTTCTCAAAATTGCAAAACATCTTGCCTTAGGATGGTCAGTTATATGGTCATATACCTGTATTTGTACTTGTTAATGACAATGCATTATGTACTCATTAGTTTCATTAATCAAAGTAAGGTTTAGGATGTCATCAAAGCATTGTTTCCTGAACAGCAGTTTCAAAATGGAGCCAGATTGTGAGTCATGTTCAAAGACTTAAGGAAGCTATCTCAATCCAAGAATCAATTAAGGGTGCTATCCAATGACAACATAAAACAGTTTTCAAGGGTAAGAACCAGGCCAGAGTGAACAAAGTAGGGCTGGAAACACATATACCTGAGAAGTGAATTTTGAGTGGGGCCTCACTGGTGGCGCAAGGGGTTCAGACTCAGCCCTATGAAGCTATCCACAGTAACTGAACACTAGTTTAAGCCCTGGCCAGAGAGCTTCACACTTGGCACAGCAGACCTCTCCTGCCTCACCTGCTGCTCCCTTCAGCAGTGTACTTCAGTCTATCTGCCTGTTCTGCTCCCCACTCTGTCTCTGGTGAATCCTCTCCACCCACACCTCTCATGTACACCCAAGCTCTTATATGCATGAATAAATCTTAAAAAAAAAAAAAAGCGAGGGCAAATGAGGGCAGGTGATCTAAGTTGACCAAAGACTGACATGAGACGCATCAGGTAGCACATCGCAGATTGAACTTAGCTACTATGGTCATTGCTAGGACAGAGGCTGCTGGTGACATTTGAACCTATGATGAACTTGGTCTAAAGAGCCCACAGTGGGCCAGAACTCAGGCAAGTCAGACTTGGGATCACATCCCAGGTTCCTGAAGGCAAGAGTATCTCTTGGATGCAAGAGCAAGCCTGCACATGCTGCCCCCCCGCAGGATGGCTCAAGGGGGTGAGGCTGGTGACAACACTGGTCCAGTGAGTGAGAATTAGAAGCCAGTCAGGGCCAGTTATTCTTGAGAAGAACGTGACCATGGAGAAGTCCACATTCTCAGAAGAAATTAGCTTTGGCAGACTCATGGCTCCCCAGAGTGTATGTGTATGTGTGTTACAAAGAAAGTGGCAATTTGGAAACTGCATAAACCTAGAGACCATGAACTGATTATGGAACTTTCAGGAAAATGTGACTTGAACGTAGTAATATAAGTATCAGAGAGGGTATAGTAGTCAACTCCTACAACTCAAATTCTCTCTCATAGCAACAACTAAAAGGCAAAAATTGTGGAGGGCAATTAATAGATCTTTATTTTTCAGCTTAATGAGGATAAAAAAGTATTTCCAGATAGTGGACACTGGTGGAGGATTATGGGTGTTCTGGCAGTGGGTCTGGGTGGTAACACAATCTCAAGAGGTATTATAAAGTAACATAACCTCAAAAAAATACAATTAAAAATAAGTAGACAAATAGAAGCAACCTAGTGTTAACATAACAAATAGAACATGTATATGCTTACATTGTCTCCATTTAACTTCAAGTATTTAAAAATAAGCTTAACTGGCATAGAGACAGAAGTGTAGGTATAGACGCATGATGCTCTTATTTACCTATTAAATATAAAGGCATATACTTAATTTGTTGAGAAATTTCTCATGTCCTCCTTTTCATGAAGTTGGATTATTTGGTTGTAGCTTAAGGCCCTTCAACTAATCTCATGTAGCTCTTTCCTCTGAGGTGTGGGTGTCCTGGGAACTCAGGAGCAGAAAGCTGCCACATTCATGGAACAAGCACCACAGTTCACAAGTCTCCAGGATTTATGTGTCTTTGATGCTTCCACCTATGGCCCCGCTCCTTCTGCAAAACAGTTCCTGACTTCTCTCTGTCCTCTCAGGGCAGAGGCCTGTGCTCAGTATTTTGGATTGTTCACGTCTCCTCCCTGCCATAGAGAAGCTCAGACTCAGATGGCAAATTCCTAGGGAAGTGGTTTTGAGGGGCTCAAATCAAGTGAGGTGGCTCACCTGCATCTGATAAATAGTGGTAACCACCCAATTGTCTTGTAATATTTAGTCAGAGGCCTGGGGGATGCGGGTTATTAGAAACATATCTAAAGAAGGAAATCAGGAGGTGGAGCTGCACTGCCAGGGACTCGGGCCTGGGAACAGTGATGGCACTCACACAGCTTGCTCTTCTTCACTCCACCCCACCCCGGAGTCCTGTCCATAGTTCTAGGAGGAGGGGGCTTACCAGTCATAAGGCCATTTTTCTGCCAAGAAAAAAAAAAAGTGTCCAAATGAGCTGTGAACACAAGGCAGCCTTCTTGGTAATGGCTGTGACAGAGGTGTGTGTGCATATGTGTCTGTGACTGGTGTGTGTCTATGTGTGTACATGTTGTACATCCATATTTATGCTTGTGTCTGTGAATGTGTCTGCATAAATATATCTGTGTGTATGCGTGTCTGAGACCTTGTGTGTTGTGTATCTGTGTTTATGTGTGTATCTGTGACTGTGAGTGTTATGTGTCTGTGTCTGTCTATGTGTGTGTGTCTGTGTGTTGATGTGACTGTACATATCTGTGGTTTTCTATGAGTGTGTCCGTGGCTCTGTGCGTGTGTGCTCGTGCTGCGAGGTGAGAGGCAGTAGTGGGGGGCTGATGCTCAGCGGAGGGTGCTCAGTGCAGTAGCAGCACTGCTCACATCCAGGCTTTTCAGTGGGGAGCAGGTGCACGTCTTCTGGGTGACATCAATGAAAGTGACTCAAGGAGGGATAGAAAAGTATGAGATGTCATATAGCAGCTTAGGGAACGCTCTCAGGAAAACATGATATTAACTCTCAGAAACTGGGAGTCTTCAGGGTGTCAGGTGTACAACATGAGGACTGAGTGTGTGCAGCAGCTGGCTGGCACAGAAGACTGCAACGGAGCTCAGTATCACCTCCCACCTCTGGCTCAGGGTGGTGACTATCCTGGCATATCTTAACTCTCTGGTCATTCTTTTTTTTTAAAGACTAATTAATTTATGCATACAAGAGCTGGAGTATAGGCCAGAGGTATGGTGGGTCAGTGAGAGGATTCACCAGAGACACAGTGGGGAGTAGAACAGGCAGATTGACTGAAGTACACTGCTGAGGGGAGCAGAGGGTGAGACAGGAGAGGTCTGCTGCGCCATGTGGGAAGCTCCCTGGCCAGGGCTCAAACTCGTGGTGCAGTGGCTGCCGATAGCTTCATAGTGCTGAGACTTAACCCCTTTTGCTACCAGGGAGGACCCCACTCTGGTCATTCTTTACTTAATAAGCAAGTATCCTAGGAGTCATTGGTCTTTTGGATCTGCTAATCCAAAAGGACTAGAGAGGTGATTGTTTTTTATGAGCAAAAACATTGAAGCCCCTCTCAGATGCAGCCAGGAAGCACATGGCAATATGGGAAGTTCAGTCTGAAAGGGAATCCTGACTGGCAGTGAGTATATGAGGGTCTGAACCGCATCTCATGTACCTCATTTACACAGTGCTGGACTGGAAGGCTCCAGCCACTGAAGAGTAATTCCTGGGGCGTCCCTGGTGGCGCAGCAGTTGAGCGCTGCGCTGTGGAGCTGTTGTCAGTGGCGATGCGAGTTCGAGGCCCAGCCGGGGAGAATCCCACCTGGTGTGGCAGACCCCTCCTACCTCGCCTGCTGCTCCCCTCAGCAGTGTGTTTCTGATCTGCCTGTTCTGCTCCCCACTCTGTCTCTGGTGAACCCTCTCCCTGCCCCATGCCTCTGGCCTGTACCCCAGCTTGTATGTATAAATAAATAAATTTTTTAAAAAAAGAGTAATTCCTTCCCTCTGCCACTTAAGAGTAATTTATTTCTCTGATCCTTACATTCGCCATCTGAAGTGTGGAAATACTTTCATACTCCACATCGTCTCTTGGAAGTACTTAAAATTGGGGAGGATGTGAGGGATATGAAAAAAAATTCAACTAGTAGCTGAATTTTTTCAAACAATCAGATTTCCCAAAGCCTCCCACTTCCTCGGCGCCCTCCCATCCAATCCCTAGTAGGGATTGAATGCTGTTTGTACCAACTCTACCTTATTCCTCCATCAGACTCTAGGAAGGACTTTCCATTTGCCCCATAGTCACTCTCTCTTCTGGACATGCTTTTCCTTTTTTTTTTTTTTTAATTGAAATATTTCAGGGGCCTCCTTGGTGGCGCAACAGGTTAAGCACAGCGCTGTGAAGCTGTAGGTGGCTGCCCTGCGAATTCAATGCCCAGCCGGGGAGCTTCCCACATGGTGCAGCAGACCTCTCTGGCCTCACTGGTTGCTCCCCTCAGCAATTTATTTGAGTGGATCTGCCTGTTCTGCTCCCAACTCTGTCTCTGGTGAATCCTCTCAACACCCCCACACCTCTGGCCTGCACCTCAGCTTGTATGCAAAAATAAAATAAATCTTTAAAAATAAATAAATAAAATAAAATGTTTCGATCGTTTCATTTAAAATAAATAAATAAATAAATAAATAAATAAATAAATAAATCACTTGCCAGCTTTTCATAGAAGTAAGGATCCTAAACCAAATCTACCTCTTTTCAAACAGCCTGATAAAGTGAAGACAGGTAAAAGAAAGAGGAGAAAGACCAAAAGTAGAATCCTCATGCACACACCTGTCCTTACCTTCACTTCTGCCAAGTGAGCTGAAAGCACTGGGGCCCTATAGAACAGAAAGGGTGAGAGTGAAGCTTTCCATTTAATTAAAAAAATGGAGAAATCCTTGCCTCAGATGTTAACAACTTAAAAACGTATGCAAGCAATAAGTAAGGTTTTTTTGTTTGCAAGATACACTTTAGTCAGAAAAATAGTAAACAATTATATTTGGTTGACATTTATATCCTTACAAGCAAAGTTACTGCAAATTGTCTTGCAGATTGGAAGGACTAAGGTTTTCAGTGAGGAATATATGTGTTGTTTGTTTGACCGTGAAAAGACCCAGAGCAAAATGAGTGAAAAATTCATTTTCTGTTTTATTTATAACTTTGGAATATATTTAATATGACTGAGAATACATACATAACTATTTTCAAAGGTGTTTTTTGGATAAATTGGATAATATTGAAGATTCCTTTATCCTTCATCTTTATAGAGAAACAAAGTCAGTTTCTACCATTGACCATGATCTAATGGCAATTAAGAGTCACCACTTTTACCTAGTAGCATAGCTACTTCTGCACACACTCAATTTTAAAGTATTTCAGAAATATGAAATGACATATTCAAACATCACTTTTGTAATTTAATAAGAAATGGATCTATAGAGATTTGGTGATTAACTCTATAACGGACAATAGTAATAGCGATAATAATAATAGTTATTATTATTATTATTATTATTAATATTATTATTAATTATTATTATTATTCAGGGACCCTTATGGGATACATGTTTGGTAATTCTTCTGAAGTTTTCCCTGTGTCACCATATTCAATCTTCTCTAACAATCATGAGTTGGAGAGCTGTTGGCCTTTCCTGAATGAAGTAATTGAGATGTTGAGAATTTTTTCAAGATAATATTACAGGAAGTTATATGGCAGAGAGCCATCCCACATTTGCAACTGTCTGATCCCACAGAGAGTGGGGCTTCACTTTCCGAGGGCATGGGGCAAGCACACAGGACCCCTGTGCATTGTGCCTGTGGGGCAGACCTATGCCCAGTTCTCTTTAAGACTCCCTTTATAGCTACGACATTCCATTCGGGTCAGTTGATTGTCATCAAGGTGACTGACTCCTGACCCTAGAAATCTCCAAGTTTGAGGCAGAGTGACACCATTTGCTGCAAATGAGTGAACTGTTTAGTGAGAGAATGACTGTTCCTTTTTTTTTTAAGATTTATTTATTTATGCATACGAGCTGGGGTACAGACCAGAGGTGTGGGGCGGTGAGAGGGTTCATCAGAGACAGAGTGGGGAGCAGAATAGGCAGATCGATGGAAATACACTGCTGAGGGGAGCAGCGGGCGAGGCAGGAGAGGCAGGAGAGGTCTGCCGTGCCATGTGGGAATCTCCCAGGCTGGGCGTCGAACTCGCGTTGGAGCTGCCGACAGCTCCACAGCGCAGTGCCCAACCGCTGCGCCACCAGGGAGGCCCTGACTGTAGTTTCTTTCAAACATTTTGTTTCATGAAAGGATTTATCATTTTGGCCCTTTTTTACATACCATAATAATCTAAAATTCATAAAAATAGGGAGACACATTCATTTGCAAAAGTTTAACATGCATCAGTGTATTTCAGAATAATAAGCCAAAGCATGGTTTGTGGTGATACAACCCTGAAAGAAAATGCCATATATAAAAGCTCTTTGCAAATTGTGCACACAGCCAAGTCCAGCGAGAGCCACCACCTTGACACTTGCCAGCAGTGCCCAGAGCTTGAGTTACCGATAAAAATCATCATTTTTGAAAACAGAAGGAGTATCTGGATGGTACCAAGAACAGGGCTCCCAGGAGTCAGTGGTTATGTTTTTATACCCACTTCCTCATTCACACATTCATTTTTCAAATATCTATGATACTGGACTCACATTTAAGACAGAACAATAAATAAAACAAATATTTGACTTACACACACGACTAGAAAAGAAAAGTGACAGACACTTATACAAACAATAACAATGCAGCCTCAGAAGCATTATTACACAGGTTAGTCCAAGATCAAAAGCATTTCAATTAGGGGGTGGCAGTGTTGAAGGAGACTGATTCTCCACCCTATATGAATTACTCTGCTATCACTCTGCTATTTTCTCTGTGGAAATCAAACCATCACATATAAGACTCTAAAGTTAGTTTTTAAAATTCTGAGCCTTATTGAAAATATTAATGTGCTACTTTGCCTTCCTGTGGAGTTGAACAAGAGTGATGGCAAATGGCGAAAACATCATTGATGTTCCCTTGCTGGCGGGGGTTTTCCTGTACACTGACTAGTTTAGCCCATATGCCACATTTATCTGCACCTTTTTTCTTTAACTATTAGGCCAATTTATTTTTGTGAGGGAATCTAGGGGAGGAGTGAGCCATAAACTGAGCATTTCTTAAACCACAGCCCCAAGCTGAGACTCTGTGGGAAGGCTCTGTCTCTATTCATAATGGATTTCAGCAGGGATTGCAGGACTGAGATGCTTAGGAGACATGCACTTACCAGAAGCCCACAGCTGGCTGCACATTTGTCCTGGCAGGCAAAGGAAGAGAAGGGACTGTTGAGCTTGAGTGCGGGAGCCTGAAGAGGTGTTAGCAAGTCAACCTGCCTTAGTATTGTGGAGCTACAATTTCCTACTATGTGAACATAAACAATTCACTTAGCTCTGCCCTCACTCACCCTATGGTGAATAACAACAATAATAGTCAATATCAAGAGATATACATGAATTCATTCAGGTAAAGCCCTTAAAACAGTGTCTGGTACACAATATGCATTGCATAAGAAGTTACTATTCAGAGTTATCTTCCTAATAGAAAAAGAAATCTCCAGGAAAAAATGATGATGAAATATAAGGTAGGGTAAATGATACCACTCAATTATCGTCTGTAAAATTGTTATTTGCTAGATGTATGAATTGATATCTATTCTACTTTAATATAGAGTGTCAGGCCCAAATCACAGTCTATTGCATGACTGCTGACTTAAACTTTACCCCAGCAGTTTAGAAAAGCACCATTCCCCACTCCTCAGGGGCCTATTAAAGAGTAACTTGATGGTTAACAAGGTATTTTGAGGCTGCAAATAATCTTAGCGTCTAAGAAACACTCACAGGCCAGATAGGTCATTGCTAATCCTGTGGCTGACTGCCTTTAGACTACCCAGTGCCTCCCTGGACCTGAGAATAAAGAAACTTCCCCACTCCCTGCATATTCTCACATACCTTCCTTTCCTGTACAATCTTCTTTCACTTGCCATTTGGGTAGATGGTATTTTTAGCACAGTAACTGCTGTTCTTCCAAAGTGTCACCACACATTAATAAAGGGATTTCTCTGTGGAAATAACATCATGGTTTGGAGTCTGGCTTTCTAAGCTGTGAGCATTACGGCCACTTAGGTTGGTTGGGAAAATTGTTTCTGTTTCCCAGATCCACAGAAGTCATATCTAACTTTACACATCTTTATAAACTTCCAAGGTGGAGTATATACTGCCATCATTCTCAGATATAGGTATTAGCTACATTTCTGAGACAAGAAAATTCTCTCCTAAAATCAAATTGCAGTATTTTTATACTTTCAACTCTCTATTGGAACTTTATCCCCCATTACCACTTGTGACAACTAAATATCAGGTGTGTGACCCCCACATGTGCCTGGTTTTACAAGACACACTTCACACTTATTGTTAGGAAGAGGGGATAGACAAATGTTTAGGAACCATTGGAACTTCTCTTGTTATTGACAAAAATGGCTTAATTTACTCAATTATTTGTATTTATTTCACAAATATTTATTGAGAATATGGCCTACAGCAGTCACTGGGACTGAAATGATATAAAGAATTACTACCATCTAGTTTGAGAGACAGGTAAATCAGATGTCAATAAGCCACAGGTATCTACTACCCCTGCAGAAAAAGGGCAGGCAGAAAACTTCCTTCCTAGGAGAAAAAAAAAATCCTTAACCTTAAAATAAAAAGGAGCTAAAAAAAAAAAACCTTGAGGGCTAATTTGTTAGATTTTAAAATAAAATAAGACCAATGAAGTGGTACCTATTCAGATAAGACAGCACATTGCTACAAAGTACTACACATTACTACAAATATTCTAGAATATTTCTAGAATCAGAATAGCAATTACCAGTGTCAATTGTCATAGAAAGACTAAGAAGGGTGAGAAATGAGAAGGGAAATAAGGCAGTTAAGAAGTTACAGTTTGGACCAAGCAGTTTAGTAGTACAGGAGGAAGGAAAAAGCCAAATTGCAATGGACTAAAGCTTAGGGTATGGCCAGCGGGGAATATACTATAACGTAAAAGATATAAATAATAATAAAAAAGTAAATAAACCCCTTGAAGGAGTTTGGCAGGGTAAGAAGGAAATGGGTAGCAATGGGATATTTATTATTATTATTATTATTATTATTATTATTATTATTATTATTATTACAAACAATGAGAAGAACCAAAACTGTTTGAAAGCAGAGAAGAGGCATGTGGAGATGGAAAGAAAAATACTGGAGCTGAAAGAATGAAGTCATAGCAGGGACAGAAAGTTGTGAGATTCAACATAAGAGGCAGTTATTCAAACTACTAAAGAGAAAATAGGAACACCTGTTTTGCCCTGATGACTCCAGTGTAGGGGTCATCCTTGCAGTGAAAATCATAATTGATTGACATCCTTCTTTATCTTCTCCAACTGTCAACTAAAACACACCTCTGCTGCTTCTGTGCCACTTAAGGTATTGACACCTAGGAGGGAAATGCTTACTTCCTTTTGTTACCGTAAAACCATTCTCATTTAAAATCTGAGTGATATGGGCCTCCCTGGTGGTGCATGGAGTTAAATATCAGCACTATGAAGCTATCAGCCAGCCACTGCAACATGAGTTAGATCCCTGACCAGGAAGCTTCCCACATGGCGCAGCAGACTTCTATCTTTCCTGCTGCTCCCCTCATCAGTATAGTTCAGTCAATCTGCCTGTTCTGTTCCTCACACTGTATCTGGTGAATCCTCTCACCAGCCCCACATCTCTGGCCTACACCCAGCTCTTGTATGCGTAAATAAATAAATCTTTAAAAAAATAAAAAAAATAAATAAAATCTGAGTGATGTAATAAGGGGTAATGGGACCCTAGAAGGGAACTTGGCAAAGGGGCCAGTCAGAGATGAAGAGAATCTATAGAAAGTCCTTTAGTGTCCAAGTTTACCATGCATTGTGCTATTTTCTCTGACTTAGAAGTTTCCTTTTTCAATATGGGTGAAGAGGTAAGTGTTCAACCAGGCACCAAGTGGAAGACAGGGATAATTACAGGACATTTTCTCTTTCACACAGCCATCACTGAGCTTTCAGAAGGTTTCAAGTCACAGAGCTTGCTAAAAACAAGCAAGAGTGAAAAATTGGTCTGAGGGGAACTTTTCCACATAAAAATTTGTGGGGATAAGGCAAGCAAGAATAGAAGTGTCTCTACCAATAATAACAGATCTGAAATCTTTGCATTGTCCCCTCAACTCCATGATGTGTTCTGCTGTTCCGAGGGCAAGAAGCATGAGATAAGACAAATGTGTAATTACTTCTTGACCCACTCTTCCTAGTTTTCCATTTTCATGAGATGCCACAATTCATTATTTGCATTGATATATACAGAAGGATGGGGACGCTTAGTTGATATTCATTTATTCAGCAGTCTGTAATCTATATTTAATGGAGTACCAGACTGTGGCATAATAAACCGTTTAGAAAGATAGCGGCTGCATACACAGGGGTTATTGCTTGCATAACCTGTACTTATTTTTCATTACAAAACTAAAAGAGCAAGGCATAATTCACACAAGCAAATGAAGTTAACATTTAATGGCTTGAAAAATGATAGTATGAGCTTGTACTATGTCAGGCACTGAGTGGCTGTAAAATGAAGGAAAGGAGTCGCCCAAAATTGCTAAATAAAAAGCTGTTTTTTAGTACACTGTGAAATATCGACGCCAAAGCAAACACTGAAATTCCACTTTGTCAGGTACTAAGTAGCCCCTTATTGGCCTGACATGTGACTCTGGGGACTGCTCTTCTGCACATGAAATTGCCAGGTGCCTGAGAATCTGGAAGGCTCTTCCTGCCTATCTCGAGCTTGGGAACTTCCTCCTCTGCCCCCTTGCTGAATATGCACTAGTGCCAAGTGACTCCAGTGAATCAGGTGTGGAGACCAGCGTCACCAGGAGTCAATGATAACCAGAACGCTAATCCCTGAAGGGCTGACATCATCAGATGTCAATGTCATGGTTCTGGAATGTTACCCTGTGGAGCCACGCGAGTCCAGCAGAGGTTTTCACAAGTCTGTAACTGAATTAAAGTCAGAAGGACAACTTTGCAAAATTTTTATGATACTTAAATTTACTCAGCTTCAAGAACTTTCCGTTTTTCTGAAATTATGTTTTTACAAGTCTATTCTAAGTCTCTATTTCTATTATGGAATAATAATGATAATATTGGCAGGCTTGTTTGTCTTTCCCATACTATGTGATCGAATAACAAAATTGGTTACCAGTGTCAAATCTCAAGGAATCTAACATTCTGGGAATCATGGTTTTATCTCTCCCATTCTCATCTCATTCAGGGTGATACAAATTTAGTCTTTATGAGCAAATCATCTCATTGCTCATAGAGACACTAAGAATTATATTTTCTTAAACCTATGTCCAACTTCACACAGTATATTAACACAAGTGAAGTTGGTCCCCCATTGGTAGCAATTTGATAGGAGAATATTGATACATTCTATATGTTTTCTGGCCCCTAATTTTCTCTACACACCAGCAATTTCCTTTAACATAGTATATCAATGAAATGTGCTATTGCCCTATACATTATAGCTTTTATGGGGAGGGCAGGGGAGAGAAATAACAGAAATAAATCATTGGTTTTATTTCTATAGTAGCATTGTTTTTTTTTTTTTTAATCTGTGCCCAGGAAGTAGAAACAAATGTCTGATTGTGAAGTGGATTAGCAACACACTAAGGAAGTGCCATCCCAGACACCTGCACAATTGAAATATTCACAGCTGGATATGATTAAAGACCATCAATAATGCTCAAAACAGGATGTCAGATGACTTTAGTTATTTTCAACTCATTTTTTTAATTTATTCTTATATGTGATTCCAACCCCTCGTGCTACTGTTTGAATCAGAGGGATTATCTATTTATATCAGTCTTGATGACAAACGAAAGGTCCATTACAGGTCCCTGCATGGCTTTTACAAAGCAGGACACAATAAATTCAATATAATGATGCTAAATGAGGAAACAAGATAGCAGAGTCTGACCCAGAGCAGGCCAGGCCAACAAATGAACAAAAACCTGTAAATTAACACAAGGTTGGGAAAGCACGGAGGAGTACATGGACAAATTGTGTGGAAGTGCTTTGATCGCAAATTTCTTTTTTTTTTAAAGATTTATGCATACAAGCTGGGGTACAGGCCAGAGGCGTGGGTCTGTGAGAGGGTTCACCAGAGACAGAGTGGGGAGCAGAACAGGCAGATCTCCAAAATACACTGCTGAGGGGAGCAGTGGGCAAGGCAGGAGAGGTCTGCCACACCATGTGGGATTCTCCCGGGCCGGGCGTCGAACTCTCGTCCCCGCTGCAGACAGCTCCACAGCGCAGTGCTTAACCACTGCGCCAGCACGGACGCCCACAATATGTCTTTTTTTTTTAAAAAAGATTTATTTATGCATACAAGCTGGGGCACAGGCCAGAGGCATGGAGCGACGAGAGCGTTCACCAGAGACAGAGTGGGGCGCAGAACAGGCAGATCAGAAATACACTGCTGAGGGGAGCAGTGGGCGAGGCAGGAGAGGTCTGCTGCACCATGTGGGAATCTCCCCCTCCGGGCGTGGAATACTTGTCGCTGCTGCGGACAGCTCCACTGCGCAGCGCCTAATTGATACGCCACCAGGGAGGTCCTGATCTCAAATTTCTGGTGCTGTCTACAATGAAAGTCATATGCTGTTCCTGTGTTAATATTATGAGTGGCTGATAATACCCAACTTGTACATACCATGTCAGGACTGGTAGAGGTACAGTGATTGATATGGGGCAAGAAAAAGACTAAGCGGCATCAAATTGAATTGGCTTTATGTCCTTCACAGAAGGAATCTAAAATGTGAAATGTCTTTTGCATGTTCTCTGAATGGGAACAACCCAAATCATACCTCCTTGACAGTGCCAAACGATACCATAAATAAGAAGGAGATTCAGTCTAGAGGGAGTCACCAAGGTCATTGTCCTCGTCGTCATCACCACCTCCACCATCACCAGAGGTCTCATCATTGAAATGAACTTGTCTTGAGTTTTCATTATGTGACAGGCACTGTGTTATGTGCATTGTTTCACTTAATCCTCACAAAATCTTGTGAAAAAGTCATTTGCTGTTGTTTCTATTTTACAGAGAAAGAAATGAAGACAAAAAATGTATATGAGTTTCCCAAGGATATACAGAGCCACAACTAGAATCCAAATTTTTCTGGCACAAATGTCTATTGTATTGTTCTCTGCCTTATTCCTAAAGTCACTGAATTTTTCTATAGCTCAGAGACGGATCCTGTTATGTAAAACTAGGATCAAACTTAACTCTGGTTTGCTTCCTTTGAAAATACAAATAGGTTAGTATATAACAAAAATCCATATATATGCTTCCTATTCCTTTTTTGCTTTTCCCAAAAAGGTGAGTATTTTCATATGAATGTCTGTTTTGATTCTCCTCATATATTCCTTAACACTTACATAAACAGTCTTTAATTAGCTTGAATTAGATTCAATTTCTTACAGATTCTACAGAACAACTGTATTTTGATAGATTTCAATATCAATATATTAAGCAAAGCAGTATTTTTTTGTTTACTTTAGACATCCTATGTCTAAAGTGACCTTACCTCATCCAGTTTATTGTAGTAGATTGAATCCCAGAGCTAAGTAACTTGTCTTACTTCATACGCTGGTTGATAGGAAAACATTTACTGGATGTCAGTCTTGCTGATACTTGTGATCTTCTGCCTCTGGCATCACAAGCAAAAGGAAATACATTACTTACCAGAAGTCTTCAGTATGGGCTATTTATAGCGAGAGGATGATTTCTTCTGGCAACTTTTGGTACCAAAAATAAACTAAGTATCCATATCACCATACATGGGGAGGAAGAAAAATGAAACAAGATCTTCCCCCACAAAAAATGAATAAAAAATAGATTTAAAAACATGCAAACAAGAATCTTACAATATATGAAGCTTGTCCACATAAGTTCACTGAGCTCTGTCCCTTTGCTTTGGTTTTCTGTATAATGTTGCCTTTCACTCCTGTTTTTTGCTAGAAATTGTGTACTCTATCTAAATACACAGCAAACTCCAACTTTCGTAGTGCCACACTTTCATCCTACCACCTTGAGGACTTTAACAGGTCCAATAAGGTTTACCTTGAACAACTTCTGTTTTTAAAAATGGAAAGTAGAATGGATAACACATTGTCCACCCACTCTGTTAGTGAATTAGTGATCAAATGTCACCCACAAACAGGATGGTTAATGATTTTCTTGGAGCTGTAACACAAGTTGATCACTGGGAAATGGAAACAATGCTCTTTTTACTCCCAGTTCAGGAAGTGATACAGGGTTGACGAAGGACTCTATTTAAAATTCAGCAACACAATTATCACAAACGCTGGGCAAAGCAAATCTTCAAGCCTAGAAAATGAGAAATTCGGAAAATAATGACTAAATCAATATTATCTATAACCTGGGATGGAGGGAATGTCTTATCTGCCATACTGATAGTTGTTTGTAATACACAAATACTTACTTAATGTTCAGATATAGATGAGAATGCAGGCACTCATCAACTGAATTGGTTTAAAAATAGAGCAGCATGAAGGACAGAACAAACATACTTAATTATTTTCTTGGGCAAAGGCAGTTAACATAATTTTCAGCCCTATAATTAGAGACAGAATTGGGAATGCAGAGTAAAGAGGAGAAGAGAAACAGTAGCAAAGCCCTTCCTAAACATGCAAGTTTGAACTACGGAGAAGTGTTGTTTTTTTTTTTTTTTTTTTGGTCAGAATTTGGCTCAGGAACCTGGCAGGGGTAGGTGTGGCTGCAGGTGCGAGCTTCTGTGACTTTGTGAACAGCTGTGAGGTCAGAGGCAGGAGAGGAATAAAGATGCAGGCCAAGAGGTCTGATGCTCCTATATCCATGTCTTTTGAGCAAGGCAGAAAACAGAACAATTGTATTTTATAGATATCAGTGTACAGAGTAAGAAAATACTCATCAAACCTTCATAGGTCCTGTCATGGCTTCCCAGTCCATCAAAAATAAATCAAAGGTTCTATACTGAGACTTATAAGACCTCTTCTCAGATCTCACTTTGCTTCACTCCTAGCTCCAGGACCCTGGACATTTTTCTGTTCCAGGAAATTACTAAGGACAGTTGTTTTCTGAGACTTCTGAATATACTTAGCCAGCTCTTTCTGGCTTTGCCCATCCAATTTCTGAGTTTCAATTTTGATCATATAAAGCCTCCTCTGAGAGTCTTTGTTAACTAGTCTATCAAAACTATCCCTAGGCTCTTTTATTGTCTATCATGTTTACCTGGTCAATTATCTTCTTAGTACTCAGCCTCATCTAAATTCCTCTCTCTTTCCATTTGTGTTGGTTTACTCTCCCTTCCAGAATGCAAGCCCCATCAAACAAGAACTTTGATACATTTTGAATACCTGGATCCACATTTGGAACTGCAGGGGAGGAAAAAAATAATTTTTAATGGATTATTTTAAGTTCTCAACTGGGGACTTTGTACAAAAGATAGATTAACAAGAAATAAACAAGCAGGAGTGTATTAACATGTATACCCATGTTACATAGGAGATGATCATGGAAAAATGAGTGCCTCTCAAAAGTGGCTTAATTTAGACTTAAATATGATCTTCAACTAAAGTCAAAACAGAGACAAGTGTGGGGGAAGCTAGCTATGGGGAGATGACTAGGAAGAAGAAGCAAGAATGAGGTTGTTAAGCAGCTTTAGTTCTGTACCTTTTCCATTGGTAAAAATTTCTTATGATTTAGTCCTGTTTTTATTCTCGGGTTAGAGAGGAAGACACCCTTCTGAATGGAGATTTCCTTTATAAATGTAAATTTCTCTAACCAAAGGGTAACTTTTCTGTTTTCAGAGATTCTCTTATGTTAGTTGTTTCTCAAAATAATCATACAGTAGTCCTTAGCCAAAGAGACATATTTTGGGGTGACATATTTGGCCACCCTTCAGCATTCACATAGCATTTGTAGAAAGAGTAAATAAGTCAGAAGGAAAAAAAAAACACTGGATGGTTTCTCTTATATGAAGAATATAGGGGATCTAAATAAGGGCTTAGGGAAAAAAATAATAATACAAAAACAAAAGTAGAAGGCAACTATAAATAAGATACATTCGAGTGGGGGGAGGAGGGGGATGAAAATAGGGGAGAGAAGAGCACAAGGGACTATGGTGAGGGTGCATAGGTGACTTGGTGGTGGGAATTTTATGGGGACTACACCTGAGAGGAGAAATCAAACATTATACAAAAATGAACAATGTTATAACAATTTGTTTAAAAGAATGAGGAAATAAAACTTTGTTACTTTCAACTACATGATAATTATAACTGATGTATGCGATGAAATGTGCTAAATATTTTTTTTGTGAAATAAGTGAGATGTGGGCCTCCCTGGTGGTGTAGCAGTTGAGCGCTGCGCTGTGGAGCTGTCGGTGATGGTGATGCGAGTTCGACGCCCAGCCCGGGAGAATCCCACATGGTGCGGCAGACCTCTCCTGCCTCTCCCGCTGCTCCCCTCAGCAGTATATTTCCATCGATCTGCCTGTTCTTCTCCCCACTCTGTCTCCAGTGAACCCTTTTGCCGCCCCACGCCGCTGGCCTGTACCCTAGCTTGTATGTATAAATAAATAAATCTTTAAGAAAAAAAAATAAGTGAGATGCAAAAGCAAGATGTTCTTAGTTGATAGATAATATATCTATAGTTCTCTCTCAATAGAGAGATTGAAAGAGAGAGAGGCTATTATAAAGTAACAAGTCTACATTCTACCTTCAACATCACATTCATATAGTATTCCATGCTGCACTACTGGTTGGCAGAGTGCAGTAGTGAAAGAGTTAATCCTAAAAGAAAAGTTGGAATATGCCAGAAGTGTGTAATCAGCTGCCTGATCTCTGGTGGAGGCAGCTTCTATATCATATCTATTATGAATGACACAGATGCAGAAAACTGTATTCTTCATATCATTACACTTACATACAGCATAATTTTCCTTCCAGAAATCCTAGACTGCATAGCCTGAAGGTATTCAATAAAACAGAAAGGGAACACTAGAAGTGAATCATACCCGTTTGACATTTCCATTTCTGCTGTGACCGCCAGACCAAAATATAGTCTGTGGGTCTCTTTTTCATTAGCGTGAAACTGCCGAGTTTTAAAACAGTTTATCCACTGAATTAATCTCCAACCTGTCTTTCACGCAGGGCAGATAGAGCTCTCTGCAACAGTCTTTTTATTCTGAAACTCTTATTTTTATTTGTATGCATTCTGGGTAATGAATAATGATTTTTTGTACTTAGAGAATGCCATTCTCTAAAATAGCTCCTAGCATTTTGTAAATGTTAACTCATTAGATCTCATGCAGCCCAGAACTATCCATCACAAGGAGGTGGGTCAAAAGCATCATATTTCACATTTTACAGATGGAGAAATTTTAAGGACTTCAACCCAAGGTCATCTGTAGTCAGCAGCCAAACAGAAGACAAGGAACAGAAATACTACCCTGGGAAGGACAAAATTCTCTCTGCCCTCTGTCTGAGCAGAGCTGGCTGGCCCTGTATTACCTGAGAACAGTGACTTGTGCATTCTGATCAGCAGTCATGACGGAGGGGAGGTGGGGGCGTGGCTAACCACACTACTTGCTCACCCCCGCCCCACTTATTCCAGGCACACTGTGATTAAAATGCATTTCAAAGCAGATCTCCAGTTTCATTACATCCGATGCAATTCAGTTCAGCCCCATGCTACCCTTGGCCCTGAGTACTTTGCAGAGGTGTCCATAGTTCTTCCAACAGTTTACCAGATTGGAAAAGCTGCTAAAAGCACCTTCCAGCCTCAGAGAAGTGAGCCACACTCTGTTGACTGGTTCCAGCCTTTCACTCCTTATTTTGTCTTTTTCATGAAACAAGTGACCCAAGCAATATCACCCTGCCTTGAGTGCTTTGCTGTCTCTGGCACCATAGCTAAGCTGGGCTTGTCCCTCTCAAATGAAGAGCTAGTGTATTAATCCTTGCCTCAGTCTCTGCTTTCTGGGAGAACCAATCAATATTTAAGGGAGGTCAGGGTAAGAAAAATTAGAGATGTTTCTGAAGGCCTGTGTCCTGACAGAAAGCATTAGAAATCCATGGCTGAGTACAATAGAACTTAGAAGAAAGTTCCGCTTTGACTTTATCAGCTCCCCTATATTTTATCTTAGTTCCCTTATCATGAAAGATGAAGATTTCCTACCTTTCCCGAAGTATTGTAACCTGGAGGGAGAGAAAAGAAATGAAGGCTGAAGAGAGTGTTTAGGCTCTAGTGTCTCAATTTCATATCCTGTAGCAGGGATTATGCTAAGTGAAATAAGTCAGGAGGAGAAATAGAAATAGCCCATGATTTCACTCATATATGGAAAATTAAGAAACCAAACAAAGGGTCAGAAAAGACAAACCATGAAAGCTGATCATAGATCCGTGGCATCTAAGAGGGGAGGGTGAAGGGGAAAGGGAGGAGGAGGGGTGAATACAGGAGGGAGAAGAGCACAAGGGACTATGACAAAGGCTAACAGAAGGGAGATATGGCAGGTAGGAGCAAAGGGGAAGGTGGGGGTTCAAAGGAGGATTACTGGGGTGGGGTGAAATAATATCCATGTGCAGAGGAGTAAAAAGAGGCCCCTAAGGCATATATTGTGAATTATCAAAATTACCTCAATAAATATAGCTTAACAAAAGTAAGTGTTTCAAATATCAGGCAAATAATAGAACTTAAAGTATTATAATAGGCTCATTGATAATTTAATTTGTGGGGTATCATTGCACAGTGGCAGTGAGTTCTGACTTCATGTCATGAAAATTGAGGACACAGATCACAAAGCATAAATTTGATAGTGTTTACTTAATGATAGAGGAGCACAGGGCACCCTGTAAAGGCAGGGAGGGTCACATGAATGACTGGCACCCAAGAAGCACTCACATCGAGGGTGTTTTATACTAAGCATAGCTTGCTAAGGAACCACTCTGTTGAATACACATTTGGGAAGGTGTATTCTAAGGACTAGCACACAGGCAGTTAGAAATGCTGGAAACTTGCTAGAGATTAACAGTCATAGCCCAAAATGTATGGTCATCCCATGAAATAGTTGAAAATGGAAAAGAAACCAGTCTGTAAAAGTCAACATTAATTTAGCCAGCACTCATCAAACTAATTTACTCTATTTAAGAAACTAATGGAATTCCATAAAGCTAACTAAAAACCCTTCTCCTGATGTAATTCTCCAGTTCTTGTATGTATAAATAAATCTTTTAAAAATAGTTTCAGATATGATGTAGCATTTTAGATATGAATAATGACTGACCTTGGGCTTTGAGGTTAAGCTAGCACACAGATTGCCTCGATGTCACTAGCACCCACATTGATGAGGTGGAGTTGGTTTTGATGAGTGCTGGAGAGACTGAAGTCGTAGGAGCTGCTGGGTAAAAGACCTGGATGTGGGGTGGGCAGAAGTCCAGACACCTCGCACTTCTCCTGGCCCTTCCTCTTTATGTTTTGGGGAGAAACTACAAGGCATCATAAACTGACAGAACATCAAACTAGGGACTTTGGAGAACTGCTAGAAGCCAAGTATGGATTAATTGGAGAGAAAGAAGCTCCCGGGACCACATAGTAGGGAGAGTTCCGTTTTTATAGTTCTTTTTTTTTTTTTTTCCAGGATCCTCAGCAAGAATTCACAGGCAATATTGAAGTAGATGCAGAAAGGGCCCTTTATTTCCATATAGTTCTGACAGAGGAAAGGGCAGAGTCTCATTATTATTACTGTTAATATTGGTTTAGATCATTATTTGTGATTTAGAGGTATAAGATATCTCTCCTAGGTGCTGTTACTACACCGCACCCATTATCAAAGCCCCCGTAGACCATCCCCACAATGTGTTGTGCTCCTGCCCCACTTTGTTGTCACCTCTCACTCCTCTTTTTTGGTAGCTTTAGTTCTGAAATCAGCTTTTTAGGGTTTGTTGGTAGTTTGTCATTAGCTGAACCTTTGTTTGGTGTCTCTGTATTCCACATATAAGTGACACCACCCAGTATTTACCTTTCTCCTTCTGACCTACTTTGCATAGCATAATCCCCTCTAATTCCATCTATGTTGCCAAAAATGACAAGAATTTATCGTTTTTGATAGTTGAATAGTATTCCATTGTATACATATACATCTCTCTGATCCATTCATCTGTATTTGGGTACTTAGATTATTACCCTAGTTTGGCTGTTATAAATAGAACTTCAATGAACCATTTTTTTAATATAGAACTTGGTTCATAATAAACTGTCAATAAACTTTGTAAACTTTAAGAACATGAAATGTTCATATATGTCCCCGATTTTATGAAAAGACAATGTTTCTCTTTTTTTGTCTCTTACCACTGCCTAAATTGCACCCAGTGTTAGTTAAGAGCTCAGCAAAAACCTTTATTTCTATAGATTGATCCCCAGCAATAAATCATTTTTCTCTTACATTGCTTCTGTGAATATCCTGCCAGCTCAAACTGCACCTTTGTAGTTAAACTTCTTTCCTATAAGATGTTTACACCTGATACAAGATGTATCACCTCAAGAGAGATACTATTTGATGGTGTGGTCAGTCTTTTACAATCTTATGTAAAAGATGTTTGGATAAAAAGATATAGATGGATGTAGAAAAAACACTGATGACTAAGGATGAGTTAAGATAAATGCCAAATTTGAAAACCTTGAGCATTGACATAGAAATCAGAAGTAAAAGTGATACATTTACTGAGCACTACTGAATCTCAGGTTTTGATGCCATGTGACTTTTGAATCCAAGGGCTCCAGGGACCCTGGTTCTTGGATTTCTATATGGATTTGGCTCAGACTCAGAAAATTAGCTCTGCCTCTCTAGGTTCCCGAAAAGCATGAAGGCCTTTTGCTCAAATCTCATCTCAGTAGTTGACACCCTCCGTGTATGTAGTTAGGGACCTCAGCCTCTCCATGTCATATTACCTCTCACCTGGGCTAAACTTGAGTGCAAACCTGGGATGATGGTAGTTGGAACAGCTTCAGTTTATTGGCAATGTCACAAGGAACATACTGGAACTGGACTCAGGAGACACATTAAATCTTGACTTTGAAACTTCCTCTGCAACTCTTTTTGTTTGTGTATTCCTCAACTTCACCACCTTTAAAGCAGTGTGATGGTTTCTATTTTAACAATAATGTAAGGAGTGAAAGGGTCAAACTGAACCATAACATGAAATTTTACACATATACGTCATCAGTATTTGAGATGGTCTATTTGTAACTGAAACATATTCCCCAACCTTCCTTCTTGTGGGCATTCATAATCAACAAAAGCACAGGAAGTATAAACGATAACAGGATGAGTAAACAATACAAAGAAGTATTACAACTTTATACACAGTGTTTGAGAAGGTCTGATGGAAACTGTTCCTAAGGCTAGGAGCTTCCCTCATGGCGCAGTAGATCTCTCCTGCCTCACCTGCTGCTCCCCTCAGCAGTGTACTTCAGTGGATCTGCCTGTTCTGCTCCCCTCTTTGTCTCGGGTGAACCCTCTCCCACCCTACCTCTCTGGCCTGCACCCCAGCTTGTATGCAGAAATAAATAAATCTTTAAAAAAAAGTATGCACACACACACACACACACACACACACACACACACACACACACACGGATTTGACTAATACAAAAGGAGTCCTGAGCTGCTCCTTGGGTGGAAGTACAATAGAGGAGGATAGCTCGTTTTGCAGTTCGGGCCTGTGCAGATCACTCCCCTATAAACAGGATTTGCAGAAGCAATTTAACGCAAACACCTAAATAACAACTGACTCCCCGATCTTAAAGTCAAGGAGCTACTCAAGAGGCAAATGACACGGGGATATAAGAGGCGCTATCAGTAAGGTAGATCTTTCCTTGGGGACAGGGTGGTGTTGGCTAAAGGGCAAAAGAAGAAACAAAAGTTCTACCCAACACTCCTTGACATTGGGAGAAGGGATACTTCCCCATTCCTACAGACAGTGGTGCAGAAATTGATTAAAAAACAGGGGTGCCTGTGGCTCTTCCCCTAAGGGTAGGGGCTAGGGCGAGGGAGGAGATTGGGTGAGACATTGGTATAGAAGGCACACAAATACTGTTTATGGCCTGTCTGCTCTGAGTAAATTTTCCAGCCCAGCATGATTCTGGAGGGGTGTGGGGAGCTAGTGCTATCTGAAGACCAGTCTCAGCACAGTGGGAGGATCCTGAGGCCAGGTGCCCAGGGTGGTGATTGGGGTTCTGGGGGCTGGACATCATAGTCTGCTGGCAGTGAGGAAGGCCTGCTTACTGCTGAAGTCTCTTTGTTCAACTCACTATAAAAGGCAGCTGGAAATGAATTGTTAAGGTGGTTTCTTTAGAAAGTTAACCTCCTGTCTTCTGGATTGCTGGCTGTCTGTTTAAAGCATACTTTAAAGATTCGATTCATGTCTCTATTGGCATTCTGTGATGACAGGTCGCCTGAACTCGTCTTCCAGTTACACTAACACACCCAGTTTACAAAGATTTCTAAAGCAGATGAATTGAAACTCAGAATGCACTCTTTCTAAATAATAGTTCTGGCTTCTACATTTTTCCTTGATTTTTTTTCTAGAAATAGATATTCAGATTCATGAGTCTTGAAAAAAGGAGAAAACTGGTACAAGAACAATATCTGCTTTGGGTCTATACTAGTTAGAATTTTTAGATTACCTGAATAGGAAACTTAACTCATTTTAACTTGGGAAAACAAAACTGACTTGATTCTTATAATTAAAAAGCCTAGATTTTAGTACTGACTTTAAGCTTGGTCTAGGGCTTCAAATAATACAAATAAGGCTTCATTTCTCAAAATTTAATTATTCAATGTATTTAAAATTTTCCAGTTTTATTGAGATATGATTGGCATATGAAACCTTTTGTATAAATTTCTGCATCTTTCTGTTCCATCTTCTGCTTTTCTTCATTCTCAAGTTAGAGATTTGCAATGTCACATTTTCCTTTCCATTCTGTGTCCAGTGGTAGGGACATAAAGAGAGAAGGGAAGCTCGTGTCGGGCTTATAATGTATACGTCCTGTGGCTTACTCTGACTGGGACCAACTCAGGATACATGCCCACCACGACATGATCATTATTACTGCAGTTCTTTCACAAGGAAATATGAAGGACTACTACTAGAAGAATAGAAGACATGCTGAAGAATCTAAAACATCTTTAACTAGATAGTCATAGCAGATTTTATTTTCATAGTGCTGAGACTTAACCCCTTGTGCCACCAGGGAGGCCCCGAATATTTATTTTATTTATTTATGCATATAAGAACTGGGGTGTAGGCCAGAGGGGCAAGGGTGAGAGGATTCACAAGAGACAGAGCAGGGAGCAGAACAGGCAGATGGACTGAAATACACTGCTGAAGGGAGCATTGGGAGAGATGGGAGAGGTCTGCTAGTGCCATGTGTTTAGCTCCCTGACCAGGGATCCAACTCATGCCACAGTGGCTGGTGATAGCTTGATAACACTGAGCCACAGGAAGTCCCTGGTATTTTTATTTTTAAAGTCCATGTTTTTATGTTCAGGACACTTGGAAAGGGAAAATTAAGCAGATTATTGCATTTTTTTGGAATGAAAACTCCTAAATTGACATGAAACGTAGTACATGCTTATAATAGGAAGGTGGGGTCTCCCTGGTGGCACAGCGGTTAAATGCAGCGCTGTGGAGCTGTCGGCAGCAACAACATGAGTTTGACCCCTGGCTTGGGAGATTCCCACATGGCAAGGCAGACCTCTCCTGCCTCACCCGCTGCTCCCTACAGCAGTGTATTTCCATCGATCTGCCTGTTCTGCTTCCCACTCTGTCTCTGGTGAATGTTCTCACTGCCCCTTGCCTCCGGCTTGCACCCCAGCTCGTATGCAAAAATAAATAAATCTTAAAAAAAAAAAAAGAATAGGAAGAGAACTTCCTTTGTGGGAAGAGTTTCTATAGGCATTTTAATAGTATTTGTTTCTTCCTCCAATCTGACTCCCTTGTGGAAATAATAAACAATTGCTATGTCCCCTATGTATTTCCTTTACATCATTCTTGAAGGGATTAGTAAAAAATATAGAAAAGGAGAAAAAAATACACACACACATAAATGTACATATATGTTTATAAAATGTTAAAAATGTTTACTTAATAAATGTAATACTGTACATGTGTTTGTGTGTATGTGTGTGTGTACCACAGTACCATTTATGTTGGAAGAATCTAATCTCACTTCATGCAACTGTATAAGCACTGTATCATTAGCTTCTGCTACAACACATTTAATGATAAGGAGGTTACTATTTTTCAGAACTGCCTATTCTCTTTCTTAGCAATCCAGATTATTAGAAATGACATGATACAATGATCAAAAGTCTGTCCTCTTTAAACTTCCTCCCCATGATGGGCCTCCACAGATCTGAAAACAGTGCCAAGGGTACTCTGGCAAACTGACTTTGTGATTTCCTTGTCAACATCTTTTCTGTGTTTGTGCCGGAAGCAAAAGGTTACTTTTACAATGAAAAGGTTGGTTGAATTCAAGTGTGCTGTGCCACTGGGCAACAGTGTTGCAGAAAGTCAGCAAGATCTCTGTGAGCTCTCTGGGAAATGTAGAATATCCTGCCTTCTGAGGGAGGGAGGGAGAACAATCACTGAACTCAGACAATTGCAAGAGAAGAACTCGTGGTTTTCAAGATTTCTTTGTTTGATTAATCAAACTGTGGACTTTTTTCCCTTTTCTTTTTTTTATTGTCACCAGCTAGATTTTCTTACAGATAGTTTGTTAAAATGCAAAGCTTCAAGTATTTTTTCCCCTACAATTTCAATTGAAGAGAAAATAGCCAATTTTCTACTTTTATCTCATGTAAATGGGGTGCATTTATTATTTCTGTGATGGGGGAAAAGCCACTCATTCACTTTTAGGTATTTTGTATATACTTACAAAATACAGATCAAGTTTTTATTTAGGTGGCTGGTAATGTTGGTCATTTTTACAATAGAAATGAAAATGTGTTTCTCGGTGCTTTTAAGTCACAGAATTATACCCCAACTCATCATCATGGCATCTTGCAGAGCATTTATGCAAGATCGTGAATGTGAAGGAGTCCTTCCTGCACCCCCTACCTTGTAAAAAAATGGTTAAGTTGGTCCTGTAATATTTTATGAGGATTCTAGAGGAGCTAACATTTCTCATTCAAGGTTATCATATCAAAATATTAACCCAATTTATGCATAACCACACTGAATCTCGCAATAGCACTATGAGAGACATATAATCAACATTTCATAAGTTAGCAACTTTAGCTTACAGAAAGTAAGTAGTTACCTGAGGTACCATAGAGCCTGGGAAACCTGCAAAATAGATTCAATAAAGTTCAGAATGTCAGTCTTTTGAACTAGGAGCCAGTTAGGTCTAGGGTGATCACTGAGTGTAAAATTAGTGAGAAGAGTCAGATTTGTCTGTCAGATTAAACAGGTTGCTGTGCAGCATGTACGTAAAAAGGCAGGCGCGTGGAGGGAGTCTGTGGAGAAAACAGTATGTGTGAAAGACCTACACTTGCTAACTCTATTCTAATGTGTCCTATCTTAAAGGGGCTGAGTCCTTGGAAGAAAATATAATTATGATTATTTATGAAAAAGATGGAACTGAGCTTCTAGAGTATAAACGAGTAATCCAATTTTACAATTGTTGCAAATATTGATGGGAATAACTGAACTGGGATTTGGCTTGAGATGTTTCTTCCACCAAAAGGAAATACATGAGTGAATGCAAGAGATGTTTTCACCCAGAACCAATCCTGTCACAATTCTCATCCATCAAAAATTCAAGTTCTTCCTTCCTTCAAGCTGAAATAATTACCATCTATTCTTCTAGCAAGTTTATTAAGATTGAAATGCTCTCTGCTTCAACAATCTTGCAATAACTTTTGATTGGTTGAGCATAAATGATGTATTTATTGATTCACTCATTCATCAAACACCATAGCCTTGTAAGCTATATACCTGATACAGAGACGAACAAAGCAAAAAAGTCTTGCTCCCAAAGAAGTCCTTGTCTCATCAGGGACAGAATGTATTAAATTGCTATAAAGCAATGGGATAACGTCATTTGGGAAAATGACAGAGGAGGAAAATCTGTGATGGAGTAGATCAGTCAAAGATTCATAAAAGCTGTCAGAACTAAGTATCATGGGATTATTAAAAACAATTAATCATTGGATCTGCAATGTTAGCTAACCAGCATCATTATCAGTATCGTATGATAATGATAAAGATACAAAAGTTAATAATGTGAATATCTTCATCTATGGATACGCTGCCCTATATGTATATGTATTGTACATCTAAAATCAAATGCATTAATCTTTAGAAACAAATAAAGTAGCCTCAGATTCTGAAATTCAATAATTCCTATGGGATCATAAAACAGTAAATTTGAAATTTAAATTCACTTCTTTTAAGCACTGTCATGATCCTTCTATTTTTCCTCTGAATTGAAGCAATTTACATACCAATTTGAAATTAAGACTTATAGACAGAAAGACAATTGTTAATAATATGAGACAATAAATCTCATGAATGATAAACATATCTTGGAGCTGGACTAGAATTATTCTTGTGAACTCTAGAAGCTCTCCTATAAAACAAAAATTTGAGATCAGCCTGAGCCTGAAAAAAAAAATCAGAAGAACATAATAAGCCTACACACATCCTCCCATATAGTCCAGTGCCTCATGTATGCAAATTGGAATACTGTGTCCTCCTGTAATCATTCTTTGCAGTCATATAACTACTGACCCCATGAGGTTGTTGATTCAGCTGAAAGAAGCTTGCTGAAGATGGGATTCAGAGTACGGATTAGCTGGCAACTACTCAGGAGCTCATCATGCTGAAATTGAGGTTTCCTCCAGGGCTGTGATTTCATCTGAGATGGAGATCATCTTCCAAGCTCCCTGGTTGTTGAATATTTATCTGATTAGGTAAAGCCCACCCAGGAGAATTACATCTACAAACCTCTTTACCTTTGTCATAAAACACCATGTAATCATTGAAGGGTGCTCCACCATGATCAAAGGCTGCCCACCTTCGTGGAAGAATGATTTACACTCAGTGTGAATTTAGGGACCATCTTAGAATTTAGTTTTCCATGGATAAGAGATATAAACTTTATTCAGTAGCCCATATTAATTGACAGTCTACAATTTGTGGCTCTAAGGACATAGGGATATGCAACAAAAATAGTCACTAGACTCAGAGTTATGGGAAGTCCTTGTGAGAAACCCACACTATCAAACAAATAAATTACAGGAACTTTTATGGACACCAAAGTGCCATACAAATAATAAATAGAGTAGGAAGTAAAGATTGGGGTTTAATATTTTAGATGCATTGTTGAGAAAATAAATGGTAGATCTGAAAAGAAGAGAACACTTTTTCCCTGGAATTTGCTTTCTTGGGCATGAGTCCTGAGGAATGGGAAGACAGTCCACTTCATAGGGAGGCAGATGCCACTTAGGCACAGATCCATGGGTGGCCTGGTAGCTGAGTCAGGAAGCAGCTTTGCAGGCAGCCAGAGGAATATAGGTGGATCTTTGTGATCTGAAATAGCGAATGACACTGTTTGCAATTTCTCTCTGCCTTTCAGCCTTCTCCTATATCCGATCTGTGTCCTTGCTGTAGGGATTTAGGGGTGAATTTGGGGTTCATAATGGACCAGAAAAAGTGGAGAGTATACCTGTGGAATATTAGTGGAAGGCGGAAGTTTGAAAAGAGATGTCCTTGCAGGGAAGATGAACTAAAGGAATAAAAATCCTAGCTGTCCTTGCAACATGGAAATGGTCTCTTTGCTACCTTCTCTGGAGAAAGGACTCATTAATTTACTATGGAGAGTGTAACCATACTGAAAAAAAAAGTAATGATGTATGCAGAGAATGGCATGAGCAAAAGGATGAGCTAGACACACAAAATACATACACTGGTACATGCAGAATTCCACCTGGGAAGGTCAGTGCACACAGGTGGTGCTGATGAGATAGGCGGAGACATGGCTGCACAGACCAATAGGCAAATGCAGGCTTGTAAATTAACTCCTGTGCATGGCTATCAAGGTGATACCAAAGGAAGAGTCAATTCAGACCACTCCAGATTGATGCAGTTTTAATAAGCAAGGGAACTAACTCACAAGACTAGCTTTACGACCTTCTTGATGGTGCAGAGGTTAAAGTCTCAGTGCCATCAAGCTATCACCAGCCACTGTGGCCTGATTTGATCCCCAGCTAGGGAGCTAACCCACATACGGTGTAGCAGACCTCACCTGTCTCACCTGCTGCTCCCTCAGCAATGTATTTCAGTAGATCCACCTGTTCTGCTCTCCACTCTGTCTCTGGTGACTGTTCTCACGCCCTGCGCCTCTCGCCTACACCCCAGTTCTTGTATGCATAAATAAATAAAAATAAATCTTAAAAAATAGATTATCCTGGGGCCTCCCCGGTGGCGCAGCAGTTGAACGCTGCACTGTGGAGCTGTTGGCAGCGGCGATGCGAGTTCGACGCCCAGCCAGGGAGAATCCCACATGGTGGGGCAGACCTCTCCTGCCTCACCCGCTGCTCCCCTCAGCAGTGTACTTGTGATCTGCCTGTTCTGCTCCCCACTCTGTCTCTGGTGAACCCTCGCGCCACCCCACGCCTCTGGCCTGTACCCCAGCTTGTATGTAAAAAAAATAAAAAATAAAAAATAAAAAAATAGATTATCCTTAGACACCCACAGACGAGTAGATCTCTACAGTCACCCACCGAATTGTAAAAGTTTATATAAAGGCCTTAATGGGGTTTAGTCATGAACACTGTCCAGATGGTCTCTACAACACATTAACTATATTAAGGCTGCTTCATTAGGATGGATTCTAGCACAGAGAAGGCAAGCAGAATATGCACCTCAAGGACAGGAGAGACAGTGCAGAGTCTTTGATGGCTAGGTCCAGTTCATGTTTCAATTGGCTGTCACATCCATTCAGTGATATCTGTCAATGAGTGGGCTGGTACTGGAGTTTTCTATCTTGTGTTGTTGTTTTTTCTATAGTGGTTTTATTGGAATATAATTCATATAGCATAAAACTCATGCTCTGAAAGTGTCTAAGTTGGTAGTTTTTACAATATTTACAGAGTTATGCAACTATCACCACCATTCAGTACCTTATGAATTTCTGCAGGTTAAAAACAAAAACAAGATCCAAAAGATTTGGAAGACATCTTGGAAGATGTGCCAACAATTCAAGAAAAGATGGAAGGTATGTAGAAGGCTTTAAAGAAAATTCCTCCATGAATCATACAAATAAGGGCATGTTTAGAACCCAAAGAAAAAATGTTCATTGATTTCATGCCAGTTTTACATTCTTATTAATATTTCTGTATTTTGAGACGTAATACTTAGTATGACTCCTGGCACAGTGTTTGAATTTTTTCAGTATTTGTTGAATGAATTAATGAATTCATTTATTCTAAAAAGAGATAATTCTCTAGTGAGAGAATCAGACTTTGGTGGTTGGTTCTGAGTGTTTTCAAAATGTAATCAAATTGCAGTTGAACAGGAACTTCTTACATCCTCACCACACTCTCTGGGCCATTATTTTTAGTCAGATTTTATTTTGTAGGTATATTTTTCTCCATTACAGTTAAATTAATTTTACAATAATGATTTATGATTTTACTCATTAATTTAGCACCTCATGTAGTAGATATTTCCTCAGAGATTTTTTTTTAATGATGTTCTAATTTTTTCTTCATGTACTGCCACTGTATAGGCATACCATTATACCTTCCTTTATTTTCAGACTTATGTCTTTGACTATAGAATCATACAAGCAAGTGGTGAATTTTCTTTCTAAGCTCTCCTTACTGTTCTTACTTCTTCAAAGCTCAGTAACTCTGAGCTTAATAATAGGATTTCATGTAACGATTATTTCATATTCTTGTTTATTTTCTTTTCCATACATTTTCTTTGATTAGTTGTTCATACATATTAGAAGTTAATGTGTGGTTAGCACAATTGTTGTTGGCTGCCTCTTCCATCTCCTCCCCTCTGACCCAGAAGGAAGGCTTATATATTGACCCAGTGGAGAATTTTCTCACTATCTCCTATTTGGACAAAATAAAGTGCAAATTCCAGTTACCATCAGCATGTACTTTTTCTTCCTAGGAAAACCAGGATGAAACTAACCCAGAGTAGAGCACTGGAAGGAATCTGGGGCTTTTTGACATCCATAAATGATTTATCATCGTAAGTTGAGAGTCTGCTCTGCCTTTCAAATTTTTATTATTTATAATAATCCAAATTTTATTACCAAAACCAGAAAGTAAGGAAGTGCTCAAGAAGCAAACCAGTGGGGATTTGTCAAAGAGACACAGTGTCCAAATGAAAGAAATCTGAATGTTCAATGCAGGGACTAATTAGGAACAAAATAAGTAATGCAGTATTGGATTATAGCTCAAGAATAAATTAAATATCCATAAGTCCATATTGCTATGAATAAAATAGTGACTGCATAAATAAATCAAAGGGTAGAGAAACAAATCTCCAAAAAGACATACAGTAGAATTTCAAATAATTGATGTAGCAACTACACTCCACAAGAAAATGAGGCAAATTCTTTATCCTAGCGTACAGGCTGCATTTGATGACTTCCTTTGAAAGATGAAGAGGACAATAATTTTGTGAAAACATGTGGCAAACACTACCTCAGTCACATGATCACTAGTATCAGTTTTGATAAGTCATGTCCATAGCATATGCCTGTAATAGGATGTGATAGAAATGGTACTTTATCTCTGTGGTCTTTCTCCCCAAACTATTACTCCAGTCTAACCCTGAGACAACATATGAAAGTAACTCTAATTGAAGGATACGCTATAAAGTTCATCACTGTCTAGAACATTAAAAACAAGTCAGGTTTGAAAAACTATCACAGATCCAGAGGAGACTAAGGAGACTCAATGACTCAATGCAATGTAGTACTCGGGAAGGGATCCCCAAAGAGTAAAAAGGAGCTGACAATATGAATTAGTAAAAACTTTAGTTCATAATCAGGTATCAATATTATTTCATTACTTATGACAAATGAATCATTAATATAAGATGCCATCTCCAGGGAAACAGAATGTGTTGCAGGCTTGTATTTGATTATACTACATGATCTTTGCAGCTTTTCTGAAAAATCCAAAAATATTCAACATTTTTTAAAATAATGCAGTTTCTCCATATCCCTAAAAGTCTTTTCTTTTTAAATGAGCAATAGTTCTTATTTTTAACACAGTCAAATTTATTGATATTTTTCTCTGTTAGTAGTTTTCTTTCTCCTTTTTAATAAACTTGCCCTTCTCAATATCATGATGATATTCTCTGATATCGCCGATATCTCATAGAATCTTTGTTCATTTTGATTTTCATATTGAATTAGGTTATATACATGGGATTTTCTTGAGTGCATTATATGAAGTGAGAAATTATATATATATTTTCCTACTTTTAATAGTTCTGAATTTTGTCCTTTCTCCACTGTGTGCTGTGAAATTTGTTTCTTCATGTGGCATGATTTTTCCATTTCTGAAGAACTAGCATGGTCCCTCATCATCAGTCACAGTCAAAGAGCAACCTAAAAAGCCACCCACTCATCGGTAGTGTGTGAACAGTATGAGAAAGTCAGTTCCTGATGGGACTTGGGCTGTGTTCAGAATGGCTCCTTCTGTTGAGGGCTGCTACACAGAAAGGCAGGTGTTACACAATTGTTCAGACTGTACTTAGTGTCTCCTTTCTTCTTAAGTGAAACATATCTCCATAAATCCCCAAAAACTTTCCACCCAAATAAATGACCCATCTAGTCAGATGATTCTGACTACCAGTTCATATTGATCTACGCATTCTTCAAAGGCATCACTTAAGTAACTTTAAAGATGACATTTTCTACCAGAAAATGTGCCCTACTATGACTTTCCCTGTTGGGTATTTTCTGTTTTATATTTTCCCTAATTCTTACTCATCTTCACATGACATATTAAACAATATTTCTTTAGAAAAACCTCCCAGATTCTAGAAGAGTAAGTATATTCCCCTATCTCAGGTTTTATCTGTTTCGTCAAGAAACCAAACCGGGTCTTTTGCTCATGCACAAAAAACCAAACTCTGAACCACAAGAATATCTCTCATAGAGGAATTTAGTGTTTATGGTAGCTACCATGGGTGTCATTAATCAGGACAACACTCTAATGGAACCAACTCCCCAAATGAACTGGTTGCTGTCTTTGTTGAAATGTTTACATCAGGGGACCTCCCTGGTGGCGTGAGGAGTTAAGTCTCACCACTATGAAGCTAATGGCAGCCAACGCAGCCTGAGTTTGAGCCCCGGCCAGGGAGCTGACCCACATGGCAGAGCAGACCTCTAACGTCTTGCCCACTGCGCCCCTCAGCAGTGTACTTCAGTCAGTTCTCCTGTTCTGCTCCCCACTGCCTCTGGTGAATCCTCTCATGCCCACCCCCCGCCACACACACACCTCTGGCCTACACCCCAGTTATTGGATGAAAACTAAATAAATCTTGAAGAAAAAAAAAAGAAAATATTTACAGCAGGCTGTCTATATGACTCATTAGTAGAGGCTTGTATCCAGTTTTGTAAGTAAGGACCCCCTGATTTACAAGTGGGGATCACATACGTGTGTTTGCTGGAATAGAGACCTTCCAGCTTTAGACAAAGTTTGCAGATGTAAAGCAGTCAGAATCCACACTCCATCAACACTCTGGGTGGCTGAAAGCACTATGTAAATGCAAAGTCATGTTATTTTTAAGATGAAAAATGTTTAATAGAGATATCACTAAACTACTGGCATTTAAGATACATATGTTAACCTCATGCATGTATAACTGAGCTTTCTGGTGCTGTTAAGGGAGAAATTACATTTGATTTTTTAATGTCAATATTTAAAGCTTATGACTCTTTAGGCATGGGATACACAGAGGTTTTACTCTGTGATAGTACATTTTTTTTTTAAAGATTTATTTATTTATACATACAGCTGGGGTACAGGCCAGAGGTGTGGAGCGGTGAGAGGGTTCACCAGAGACAGAGTGGGGAGCAGAACAGGCAGATCAGAAACACACTGCTGAGGGGAGCAGCGGGCGAGGCAGGAGAGGTCTGCCGCACCATGTGGGAATCTCCCCGGCCGGGCGTCGAACTCGCATCGCCGCTGCCGACAGCTCCACAGAGCAGCGCTTAACCGCCGCGCCACCAAGGAGGCTGTGATAGTACATTTTTAAAAACTACTTCCTTAATTAAAGAACACGAGGACATCAAAATGACGGAATATTATTTTGACAGAATTTTGCTATTTTATGGAAAACAAAATTTGAACCTCAATACAAATATGCAATTAAGTATATTTTTTTTTGGTTTTTCAATGTTAATTTGGGAAAATACACAAAAAAGAAAAATAATAAAATAATGTCAATATTACTTTGTTTTACTACATTATATTTCTATAGTAATTTTTCATAATGCTCAAGATTTTTAAGAAATCTATTTTCTTGACCTTGTTCTCTTAATATAAACATCTCATTTCCATATCATCAAGAAACATCTACAGAGAATTTGAACTGTTTTACTGAACATCACAAATCTATGTAGCCCACATCCTTTCCCATAATGGCACATAAAAATAAGGATCCAAATGGTTATTCAGTTTTTTCACATATAATTTTATTTAATGAGGAAATTTGACACAGAGGTTACAGAGCCATTTAAATTTCTAAACAGGAGAGAGGGAAAATTAGCAAGAAAAGTAAGACAGCTTAAAGCATTCAGTCTAGAAGACATAAGTCTATATAAATGTAAGGATAAGAGAACAGAATATGAAAGGGAGGCAATTATCAAGGAAAACATTTCAAGAATATTACTCAGTCATGGAAAATATGAGTCTGACACAACAGTCAACAAACTTTATGTAAGATCCAGTTAGCAAGCGTAGGTTTTATGGGCTTTATTTGTTCTCTCTTGAGACTTCTCTACTCCACAACATCAGCTACACAAAATCCATAAGTGAATGAATCTGACTGTATTAAATAAAATTCTACATAGAGATATTGAAATTTGCATTTCATGAAATTTTCTTTTGTTAAAAGCCTTGTGAAATATTAGATACTGGGGGAAGAGGGTAGGCATTAAAAGTTACTGGCTAGATTTACATATAAACAGAATATAGATTCTAAAGACAAGTAGAAACAAGAATTCAGTAAAATTTGCTATAAATTCAATAATCCTATTGAAAATAGGATTCATAACATAATCTTGGTTTGGTTTTGTTCTTCCAGTTTCAATGAAAACATATTTTTTGAGGAGGCTGACAAATTAATTCTAATTCCTGTGAAAACATGGGACTGATAATAAGCAATACAATTTTGAGTAAGAAGAACAAAAAAAAAAAAACCAAGTACAGTGATGATAAACCATGATAATTTCTAATAACTTTGACCGAAAATACAAATAGATAATGACCAAACTATGTATAAAAATAGAACTCTGAACCACAATCTATAACAATCCTAGGAAAAAACCTGCTAACTATAAACTGGAGGATAAGAAATCAAGCCATTATCTATAACAACCAGTCCAGAAGCCTAATAATAACCACCATAATGATGAGTCCCAAATGGCCAGAACCTGATTAATAACGGACAGCTTCCTGAATTTTGTCCCTGCTTCCAATTCAGGCTCAACCAGAGAAAGTTAAATGTGTCACCCTAACTAACCACATAAGATGTCATACTTTTGAAACAATGCTGTGGCAAGGTTATAGCAGTGTGCTATAGCTGTCCAAGGAAAGTGACCATGGTAGAGGACAACTCACTGTATGTGGGTTCTTTTTTTTTTAATATATATTTTTATTGTTATTTATGTCTTTTACATTTTGTATTCCCCTTGGGTAGCCCACCACCAATTCACCCGTGATCCATCTCCATGGTCCCTTGTGTTCTTTTCTATTCCATTTTGTGCCCTTTTCCTTCCCTCCCTCCGCCTCCCTCCTTCCCCCCCC
>PVIJ01014694.1:0-39497 GCA_004024925.1 Scalopus aquaticus
AAAAAAAAAATAAAATGCTTTGACAAAAAACAAAAAAACAAAAAAACATATGAGATATTCTGTCAATTATGGGGTTTAATGAAGATTAACATAAACCCATTCTGATTAATGTTTGTTTTTGGATAACACTGGAATGTTAATAGTGTTTTTAATACTGAAGAAGGACATTGTCCATTTCTTTTACTCTTGTGTTTTCTGTTATGGTAATTAAATATTACTGAATTTTACTTTTATGTTGATAACAGTAACAAGCACTTAGGCTAATATACTTTAGTATTGATTCAGGGCAATTTAATTTCTACTGAGATAATTTTGGTTGAAACATCCAGATTTTCCATGCTAATATGTTAATCTTTTTTTTTTTTAGGCTGTTCTTTAGTTTTAGAGAAACTAGGTCATAGAGGTAGTGTGTTATTTCAGGTCTGATACACCCAGTCTCTCCTTGTCGCTCATCTGATGCCCCCATCCTTGCTTTTCCCAGGAAACTATTTGGATATGGTTACTGGAAGCTTTCTAGGTGTCACTCCAGCATCCTGATGATTGTGGCTGCTGTCTTGATACCTGAGGTTTTGAGGAGTAGGATGAGAATAAGTAGTAGAAAAAGGAGAAGGAACTGATTTTGTGATTGTGGGATGATTACCCTGACTTTTGTTCTTAGTATTATGCTGATAATGAAACCACATGAGTTTTCATTTCTTTCATCACGCATTTTATACTAAAGTCTCACATTATAAGTCTCACATACTAGTCTATGTATAAAAGTTCCTTACAAGAAAGTGGACAGCAAAGGGAAATACAGTATTTTTAAACCATTACTTTTCACTCTTTTTTTCTGTTAGCAGTTACTAGGTTGTGTACCTTTTCTGATGAGGGAATTAATAATAGATTTGTATTCTGGTATACAATGCTATAGATGACCCAGAAAAAATTCTCGTGCATATCTTTTTCATTATTTGCTTTTAACTTTCCTGTGCTTGAGTAAATGCTATTTGTTTAAATTTGTGTATGTGTGGACTTGGATAACATTATGTCTTAATTTGGTACTGTAAAAAGCGTCTCTGGTTATGATTCCCAGTCCTTTCGGTTATTACTATGATATGAAAAATAAAATTCTGTAGATATACTGGTTGCTATCATTAATCTGTTAGGATAGATATTTGAAGTTTCTATTTCTTTTTTTTCTTTTAAAGGTGTATTTATTTATGCATACAAGCTGGGGTACAGACTAGAGTTGTGGGGTGGTGAGAGGGTTCACCCGAGACAGAGTAGGGAGCACAACACGCAGATCGACGGAAACACACTGCTGAGGGGAGCAGAGGGCGAGGCAGGAGAGGTCTGCCGCACCATGTGGGAATTTTCCCTGCCAGGCATCGAACTCATGTAGCTGCTGCCTACAGTTCCACAGCACAGCGCTTAACTGTTGGGCCACCAGGGAGGCCCTGTTTTGAACTCTTTCATGGTAGAAACTTAACTGTCCAATGGACAGTGTGGGGTTACTGTCTATTGGTAATCCCTAGCATTATTAGGAATGCACTTTACTCAAAATAGTTACTTTTTTTTAACTTTGTGCCTAATAGATAACATGGTCAATATATAAATATCCTATTTAACTTCTGGCAAAGACTTTTAAATTATTAAAAAGTAGTGTTCTTAGATGGATATATATTATTGTGATGTATTTTTTAAGTAATTTCACATTGTTGTGTTGTATTTTTCAAGTAGAATTATTGCCCTTTACTATATAAAATTCTCATATTTTTCATATTCTGACTTATCAGTGACATTTCCCATATTTACTTATCAGTAAATTAGTTATATTTTTATGTGTACATAAAATCTTTCAAGAAGTGAAATGTCAGCATTTGCAAGATCACGGAGCATTTGGTGGTCTTCAACAGGTTTAAAAGAATTGAAATAGCTGGTGTTAGAGCTCAACTATACTTCATTTGAATTAGTTTCTGTTCTTTATATAGTCTGGCTTATTCCACATACCATAACCAGTTCCCTGCTTTCAAATAGTCTTATAAGAAGCTTCAAGGTTTGAAGGACATATTTATAGTGATCTGTTACAGTACTCTTTTTTTCCCCTGAATCAATTTTTTGCTCTTAGAGGGAATAATTTTGGAATCTTTATGGCATGGGTTGATGTGTGTCCTTTGAATCCTGTTACTGATTAATGCTGCTCTTTGGTATAGACAAAAATCGGGCCCTGCAGGCAGCAGAGCGCTTGCAAGCCAAGCTAAGAGAACGTGGAGATGTAGTAAATGAAGACAAATTGAACCTTCTGAAGTCTGTCTTGCAGAGTCCACTCTTCACTCAGATTCTGAACCTTCAGACTTCTGTACAGCAGCTGAAAGACCAGGTAGGACATCATTCACTCCAAAGCATACTTCACTGCATCTCATAGATCTTACAAAAGATTTGTATCTAATCTGAGAGGCTGATTTTTTGTATGTGTTAATGAATAGTTAATGAAGTTATTTAAACCTCCAAACAAGACATTCAGATTCACTGTGGCTTCTTCCCTCCCGACCCCCCTGGTTATTTTTGTAATGGTTGTTGGTGTATATTGTAGATGATATGACATTGTGTTGAAAGCTGTGTGGATGTTGAAGAATGAGTTCCTACAGGAGAAGGGGATGATAAAAATATGCTTATGGTGGATAGCTGTAAATTTGGGTTTCATCATCACTAAGGCTCATTGTTCATAGGATCTTTTCATTCAGATTCAGACATTCAGCACACTTATAAGATTTCAGATAAGGCTGGATTTGCATGTGTAATCGTGTGTAAGGAAGGGAAATCACCTCTATTTTGACATTAAAGGAATAATTACATTGTCATCAGTTAGCTGAATTGCAATTCTCACTTTTTAAAAGAGTGTAAGTAGCAATTGCTTCCATGACAGCATCAGATGGTGATAAACATTAGAACTTCTAAATGTAACAGTGTTTGTTTTTTCTGTAAAAATTATGAGCATTAAAAAGCCCTAGCATTTGTATTAAAATCGAAACATCACAATGACAGAATGAAAACTGAAGTCAGATATTCTTTGAACTTATTTAATTTCACCACCATTCCTCAGGTTTAAAAAACTTCTTAAAATGGTTATTATCCTCCCAAGGTTTCAAGTAAGTCTAATTGTGCCTTTAGGCCAAGGTAATTCTCATTTTTATGTTTTTAGCATTAATTTAGTGGATATGGGATTATTCTATCTTAAAAGGTTAAAGATTAAATTTGAAGACTAAGTTCATCATTCAGTAGAAAAACAGTTCCAATAAAAAAATAAAAGAAAAATTTGCAATATGCGGAATAAATAGTAATAATAGAGAAGTAATTTTTTAAATGTCATGTAACTTCTGAATCTAGATATTTTAGTAGACAAGAATAATCTTTAAAAATGTCTTTCTGTAGTGAATTTCTGCTTAATGTAAGAGTCATCATGAAGAATTAAAGAGGTGTTTTTGTTATATGTAGTTGTATTTATTCACTTTGCAAGTATTGGAAATGATTGGGTTTAGGGTCTCACTCTCAGAATGGACTGGCAAGCTTTTGGAGAAACTAAGACTCAGAATATAAGAAAATTATGATGTAGAAAATTATCTGGTGTTTCAGAGAGTGCGACCCAAGTGTAGCAGATCTCTTTACTACTTACTGTATTTTATGAAAATATGATTAAAATGAAAGGTAAAGTTGAAACAAAAAGTACTCCAGTGAGACAGTTGTATAAATTTCCTGGTTAGCCAGCCTTTGTATGGAGAATGTTGTTTGAATTGACCATATCTGCTGAAAGGAGGGCGAAAATAAGTCTGCTTGGTGTTGAGTTTACCTTTTACCATGGGACTAAAATAAGAACTCTAAAACTGTTTAGGTCTCATTTGCTACAACTGTAATCTCCGTGGAAATATTGAGCATAATTTTATTGAATCTCATAGTTTGACACTAAGAACAGTGTTATCTTCTTGGTGGTGTATTGATGATAGTCACTCATAGTTCAAGACTAGTAATAAAGTTGGGAGGTTTGTGATTCTCTAGGCATGTTTTACATACTTTGGACTTTCATATATACTATGGACTTACTGGTTAGCTCTTCACATAGAGGGGAAAATTAATACTGAAAGTGACTAAGAACACCAACTGGCCCACACCCTGCTTATTAGAGAGTAACCTCTCAAGGGTATACATTTGATCCTAAGGGCTAGAGCTAGAACACAGTTTTTGTTTGTTTGTTTTTTAACTCCCGAGGCATAGTTCTTTTCCTTTTTTTGATCTCTGAGGCCTATCTCAGCTCTTATTATTTTCCCCTGTGGTAGAGACTTGGTCCCTAGAGGAGAAGAATTTATTTATTTTCTTTTTTTGTTAAATAAGAAAAATTTATTCTATTATAATTTTGGTTTCCAGAAGTAAACATTTATTCATAGGAAGCTAAAATCAAGGCATTTGCAGAGCTAGCCCATTCTGGATGCTCTAAGGGTTACTGTGCTTTTCTTCTACATTCTGATGGCTGCCTGCATTTCTTGGTTTATGGCCACATCACTCAGATTTTTTACATTGCAATCTTCACTATCAAATATCCCTCTACCTTTTAAAAAATTTTTTTTCTACTGAAGTAATAAAATAAGTTTCAGGTGTACATCTTTATAAATCAACATTAATAGATACTGTGTTAAGAGTATCATTTCTGTTAACACCATGTTTTACTTCTCACACTGTGACTTTGTCTCCATTATTTTCTAATTCAATTCCATTTGTTATTGAATCAGATTCTTCTTTGATTAGAATAAACTTTCAAGACATTTTATTTTATAATTTAAACAGAAATATTCTGAACTTTATGTTAGATTTAAATTTTCTATGTAGCCTATCAGCTGCAAGTTTAATATTTATAATTTAATAATTACTGCATCCAGGAACTGAATTTTGTTTTGTGTTTTAAAACTCGAAGCTACAGAAACCTGATTTATGGCTAGCTCTTATTTATCTGTTCCTAAATTATGTTTTTCAGTGTATAATTTCATATATATGATAGGTACGGGTTACTATCTACATTTTTTTTAGTGTTACTGGAAAATTTGATACCTATGATTTTTATTCCACTGTCATTCTCTTATCCTTTAGAGAGTGAAGAAAGTGAATAAATGAAAAACCTGAAGTAAATGCAGCTTGTTGGAGAACATGATCATATTGTTGTATTAATGACAGATGTTGACATGTCATGTTGAATTAAGTGTACTTTTTTCTCCTCTCATATTGTTCTCATACTTCTATTCAATAATGTTTAATTTTTACAGTTTGCTTCTTCAGTATTAAGACTGCCTTTAGAAATTAAACTGTTTCCCTTTGGCAAATTAAATACTTGACAGGTGTGTAACTGAGAGGGCAAGAGAGCCATGCCCTGAAGGGATGTGCTATTTAAATATTGTCAGAAATATTAACAGGTCTGAGAGTATAATTGATGCCTCTGTTTAACTCTGCCACATTGTGTATTGTTCTAACCCCCAGCTAAAAGGATGTATGCTATTAAACCTGAATAATCTCTAATAGCTTTAGTTCATTTCCTATTGCATGATTCTTGTTTAAGTGAAGAGAAAAAAAAAAGAACTGTGACTGTGTGTCAATGATCTGTCAAATGCAAATTCTCAAGTAGTGTCCTCATTGTCACCTAGTCATCACAGCTAATAACTGCAGGGTTTAATGTGTATTCATGACAATAATCCAGCTATTTTAGGGAAAATAAACATGTTAGAAATTTAATGATAGAAATTTGTCAGCCATGAGGATATTGAATTTGCATATTCTATGACCTTTCTTCAATCCATCATAGGTAGATGTTGCTTTCCTGATTGATTAATTGCCATGTCTTACGACTTGACCGAAGGCACTAAGTCTCTTTTACCTTGAGTTGTTTGTAGTAAAACTGTAAATTAAAATTATTAATTTTCAATAAAAATACGGAACTAATACTTAAAAATTGTCATTGCTAAATTTTTTGTTTTTAAGCTATAGCTATAAAAGCCAGTTCTAAGGATGAAGAAAGAGTGGATAAACCAGATTACAAAAGCTGCTGATATGGAAAGTAAGCCTTGCGGCACAGAATATTCTAGAGTTTTCTCCCTGTCAGTGGTTTTCAGCCTGTTTTGGAGTGTGATACTATTTTCTTGTTGTTGTTGTTTTGTATTTTGAGGTTCGTTTAGATGCATAATGTATATGTACACAAAATGAGATCGAATTTTCAAAGTTTTCTTTTGGAAATTTAAAGACATCATGAAATATTTCGAGAGATGCTGATTTAAAATAGAATCATTGTTGGAAATTACTGTTCATTGTAGATTAATTAAATTCATTTTCATTTTACTCTTGAAATACAGTTTTCACAGTATAAAATTTTGGTTTTCTATGTTTTACTTGTTCACGTTCTAAAAAGAATTTGAAACAACTCATGATGGCAAAACTTGTCAATTACTGGATGGATAGGTAAATCTAAACAAAGACCCAATTGATACATTAGTGCTAGATATTCCAAGGGCCTTACTTAGAGCATTTCATTCCCATTTCTTAAGAGCATAGCAAAAACAAAACAAAAAAAAAGAAAAAAAAACTGGAGGGTTATAGGTGATTCAGTGTGCGATGTCATTCAGTGACCTACCTAGCTTCCCCTTGGAATTGGGAGGATTACTTTATGGGTGCTTTTATGGAAAAGTCATACTTTTATTAATAGACCTCTATTTGAAAAATCTAAAATCAACAAAATTACAATAAATAAGATGGAGGTTCACGTTATCTTAGAGGGGAAATAGAATATACACATTCCATATGTCATTAGAAAAACAGGGTGAGTACTATAAGAGGAAGGAATTACTATGACTAGGACACTTTGCACAGGAGGTAACAGATAAGATAGGGTTTGAAAAGTGTATAGGAGAGATGGGGTAACACTATTTCAGGTAGAAGGAACAATGTTTACAAGGGTATAGAGCAGCTGTTTTCAATTGAGGTGATTTTATATTCTCCCTTCCCAGGGGACCCTTGGCAGTAATAGGAGACTTTAGATTGTTGTTACTTGGGTGGTGGGGCATGCTTCTGGCATTAATTGTTAGACTGCAGGGGTGTTTCTAAACATTCTTAATGCACAGCACATCTCCCCCAAACAAATAATTACTGGGTTTATAATGTGAGCAGTACTGAGTTTGAGAAACCCTAATACAGAGTCATTTACAGACCTGTATTGTCAGTGTCATAGAATATGTGCAGGCTGTTGGGAGGAAACTTTGGAGTCAAACTGTGAAGGGTATATTGAAGTAAGGTTTTTTTTGGGGGAAAGGGACTTGGGGTTTGTGTTTTTTATCATACTTGCTCTTTGCATTAACTTTCTGTGTCAAACTTTGTTGCAATTTGAAATTATATCAACTTTATCTTCTAGTCAGTTTATTAACTACTGTGTTTTAACCATTTATTTTTTATTTCTCCATATATAAAAACATTGGTAAAAAAACACAACATAAAATTGAATTATTTTAATGACATCGATAAATTTGAACTTGAATTATCATTGTAAAATATAAGAATTGTTCTTCAAAGAACTCTTTCATTTTTGTAAGAGTGCAAGACACTGAGAATACAGTATCAATATCTCATCTGACTTTGCTGCCAACAAAGGCTTGGTGTAATGATGTCCTCTCTCTTGATCTCTCTCCCTCTCTCTCAATGCTCTGTCTTAAAATGATAGAGAACCTACAAAGTAGCAGTCATTTTGTGCTTCATATTGTCACATTCCAAGTGTCTGAGGGGAGCAGGTGGAGCATCACACTCTTGGAGGTGTGTCTAAAGTCACTGTGCTGATAGATCCCTTGTAAGATTCCTTTGTAAAATTGCTACGTTAATTTTAAGTTCATGTTGAGATATGCGACTTTTAAGCAGTGATATAGATTATTTCGTACATTTATACTTTTTAGATTGATGGAAAGATGAGTATTTTGATTACTGAGCATTTTGTTGTGCTGTTTTGAGTTGGTAATTAGATGCTGTTCTGTCAGTTCATGTGTAAAAGAGCAGAAAGGCCTCTGTCTCCTAGGCTTTTTACAGTTACATATAGAAATGACAAAACCACCCCTTTCCCTATGGTTTCTTTGAGACGCAAATGAAGAAGAGTCATCTGTAGGCTTGCTATCAGTAAGGGGGAAATGACTACAGCTTCCCTAAAATGCCTAGGTTAAAATATGACTTGGGGTTGGCTGAGGGGAGGAGGACAGAAAGAAAGAAAATATGCCATGACCATATTGTCAGTTATTATCTAAAAAATGGAATGAAATTCTTTCTCCTTGATGTCGTTTGTGAAATTGCAAAAAAATATCTTTCTTGCCCCTGTGAAATGGTTTTACTTTTATGATAGAATTTTGTAGCAACCAAACAGAGAAGTGTTGGTTTCTTGAGACTTAATGTATATTATCTAGGAGAAGTTTAAAGTGAAAGAGTGATTCTTATGTTTTTACATTTACCATGAAGTTTATTTACTGTAGGAATTTCAAATACTTTATTTTTGGTACAATAACAGCTTTTTAATGTTTGTTCCTTTAACTAAAAGTTTGTAAATATAGAGTCCTTGAAGGAACTAAACTTGTTTTATCCCAGACAAGAAGGCACTGTTCAAGCTTTTTATACAGTGCTGGATTAAAATGCAACACCATCTTGCTTTTGGATATGCATGTGTGTCTAAAACAGCAAATGGTGCTAATTGTATGGTGTTTTTGTGACAAAGTTAAATGGTCTATGGAGAAGAGGGGAAAAAATGTGAAATTTACTGAGTTAACTTAATGAGTTTTTAAACTCAAGAATTTTAGAACAATAGAGATTGATTTACATTGTAAACTCTAGCAACAACAGCAACAGCAGTTACCTTTAGGAAGCCCTGAGGTCCATAGACTTTGACTTTTTAAACCAGTCCTTCAAGTCTATGTATTTTATCCCTATTTTGTCCATAAAGAAAATGAAGTTTAGAGCGGTTATGTAACTATCTAGGCTACACTATTGTTTACCGGTAAATTTAGAAGAGGAATCTAGACTTGTCTGACTGTGAACCCCATGCTTTTTATAGTTTCTCAAGTCTTAGTTTTCTAAAGTAAAAAATTTCAAAAAAAAAAAAAAAACAACAAAAAGCAAAACAAAACAAAAAGCTAAGTATAGTTAATAGCATCCATAGAGAAATGCATTTAAATGAAATGTTTTAACTCAAATCCTTTATAATTTTCCATCTCCTCCAAATTTTAATTAGAGGACCTTTTAATATAAACCAGAATTTTCATTTCGTTTTTTCGTGTTTTTTTTTTTTTTTGTAATTGTGCCAGAGTTAAAGTAAATGAACCGAATAAAGATAATGGTGGAACAGAGAGGCAATATGGCAAACTAAGTCAATGTTCTCGTTTCATTTCCATGTATTTATACTTGTCTGTAAAATTTTGTTTAATATTTATCTAAGCAGACTGAACAGTGAGTCAATCTTACATGTCTTCTAGAAATGTGGGACTGATAGGAAATACACTGTAAAAATTGTAGCATGTCATTTGTGTAAGTTTTTAGTTTTTAAGTTATTATTTGTCTTGGCATGTAGAATAGTTAATTAATCTTGATACCATCTACCCTTTTAAGTAGAAAATTTTCATTATCCTTTGATAGATTATTTTTGGTCATGTTCTTTATATTTTTCCCCTCTAAAATTTTGCTAAGAAAGCACAGAAGTGTTGAGATTGAATAAAGCAAAGACATTCTGCAAATACACATCAACACACATGCCTGGATTGTGGAGTATATGCTATGCGCCTCTTGCCATTTGTTCTCAACAGGCCTGAAAAGGGGGTTTTAGAATTAATTGTATTTTAGGTTTGTTTGGAGCCCAGTTACTACTTTTGGGATAGAATACAGCCATATTCAACTTTGAATACCTTGTACCTAACATGGTGATTTATTCAAATGCATTAACTGCTTGCTAAACTAATAATTATGAATATTTTAAAATATCCACAATTGTGCATAAAAATTATTTTTCCTTGCCATTGAGCTAATTTTTAAGATAAATTATCCAAGCTACTTACTTTGAAGACCCTGAGTTTTCTTAGTTAACATATTGAAAAGATGCATCATTCTTCATCATCATCACCATAACAATTAATATGAGTTAAGTTCTTCCTATATGCCAGTGACAATTCTTTATGTGGCTGTCTGACTCATTACAACAGTACTGTAAAGTAGATACTATTTTCCTCATTTTAGAGATTGGGCAGTGGAGGCATAGTGAAACTTAGTGGTGGAACTTGTATTTGAATGTAGGCAGGCCGATTCCAGAGACCAAGTCTTAACGACAAAGTTATGTAGTTTTTTTGTTTATACTGTCCTTTAATACAGAGTACTGAATGTAAGGTAAACATTCTCTGGTAATTTGAGCTCTTGGTTTTGATTATCTGATCTCAGATGAGGGCTAGTCGGATTTGGAAACATCCTAGGTATGTGTCCTTGCACTGATATTTATTAGTATATAATCCTGAAGAAAAGTTTATCTTCACCGAGCTGCATTTATTTCCTCCTTTAGTTGTAAAAGTGGACTAAATAACTTGGGTCTAAAAAGTCTGAGGCATAAGTCTAATGCATACCAAACACTCAATAAATATTCTTTCCTTCTTGCTTTCCTCTCCTATTGAAATTTAATACTCTGCTTCAGCAGTTCTCAAAACTTTGGTCTTGCAACACAGTTACGCTTTTCAAAAATACCAAGAACCTAAAGAGCTTTTATTTATGTAGATATATTAACTGCTGTTTATCAGGTTAGAAATTAACCTTGAGAAATATTTTATCAATTCATTGAAAACAGTCATAAAGCCATTATATTTAAAACATAATGAGAAGAGTAGTGGGGTTCTCCATTTTTGCACATATCTTTAATGTGATTTAATAAAACATGATGTATATGGAGAAAATCTGGCCTCATCAGGTATGCAGAAGTAGTATATATCCTTGTGGATATTCTTCTTTGATAGTACACCAAAATTCTTGATAGTTGATTAAAGGTTAGTTACAATGTAGAATCTGAAACTAAATCAATGCACATTTTGAACTCTACTACAGTAAAATCTGTCTATCTTTTGCTTTGGATTTTTAAGTTTTTCCCATATCTTAATTTGTGTAACATTGGTTATCTGAAAATGTGAAATATGGAAAAATTATATTTCAGTTTTCATTATATAAAAAATTCATTTAGACTAATATAGGTTCTAATCTTATCAATAGAGTCTTTAAATTATAGACAGGTGTCATACTTAGGGTGACGGTTAAAAGTTTTCACAATCCTAATTTTCACTTGAAAGTACAAATTGTTAATGGGCAGAATTAGGGGTACCCCAGGACTCTAAAACCTGCCTGCTCTAAATGGGTTTTGCCACCTGCCATGTAAAGACAAACATACTCTTAGTACATAAGACCTTCATTAGATAAGTTTAATACAATTTGTGTGCAATAGAGAGGAGAGAAAGAGTATAGTTAAAATAGTTTCCTCGTCAAACACCCAGAGTTACCGATCCCCTCGTGGGTAAATGCCCAGCCATATAGGGTTGCCCCAAAGCAAGAGCACTGAGGCCCAGAGGCTTGACACATCTGTGGCAGGAGGAAATTTGCAGAAAGGGGCAGAAGGACCGGGCAAGTCTGGAAGGGAAAGAGCAGAATCCAAATCCAAGTCAAGATAATGGCTGCCTTTGCCAGCCTCCCCATGGGTTTCTTACTCATATCTCTGTCTCTTTCAGGTGTCTCTTTCTATGTCCCTCATGCCCCTAGTCCAAGTCCAAGGCTGAGAAGCAAGCATGGCTTTTTCACATGTCTCTCTGTTCCATGTCCTTCCTCCTCTTCTTTCCTGAGTCTTCCTCCCAGTCTTTCCTCACTTTTCCTTGCTGCTCAGCTCCACCCTTTTTAGGTGAGGCAGGGAACCTGGAACTTCCCTTTCTTTGGGATTACACTGTTAGAAAATTTTACTACTGACAACAGTTACTTCACTTATTTTCCTTAAAGTGATAGGCTAATTTTATTTTTATGGACATGTCTGCCATATACCTAAGTCTGCTATATATATATATATATATATATATATATATATATATATATATATATATTTTTTTTTTTTTTAATTTTCAGTCACTTTTCCAAGTAATTCAGTATTCATGAAAACAACATCTGTTTTTGATTGCTGAATAGAACTCCATTGTATACATGTACCACATCTTCTTGATCCAGTCATCAATTTTTGGGCATTTGGGTGTTTCCATGTTCCTTTTTCTCCACATTCTCACCAATATTTGTTGTTTGCTGTTTTTTCAGTGTGTGCCATTCTTGTTGGTGTAAGGTGGTATCTCATTGTGGTTTTTATTTGCATTTCCCTGATTATGAAGGATGTTGAACAAATGATAAACTAACACAATTCTCAGCAACATGGAAGGAGCTAGAAGGGATCATGCTCAGTGAAATAAGCCAGAAGGAAAAAGAAAAATATCAAATGATATCACTTATAGGAGAAATAGAAGAGAGCCAAATGAGAAATCAGAACAAGAAACTAGCACACAGAACATAAACAAAAGCAAACCCTAGCAGGCATCCACAAATAAGAGACATTCTACAGGGGAGGGGGAGGAAGAGCGACCAAAGTAGGGGAGAAAAGAGCACAGGGGACTATGGTGGTGGTTCATGGGTGAATTGGTGGTGGCAAACCTACGGGGGATACACAATAATGTAAAGGATATAAATTAAATTTTTTGAAAAAGCAAAAAAAAAGAAGATTTCAGCAGAGAAAAAAAAAACCAGCATCTAATTTAGCTTGCTACTCAAACAATAGTGATTTTCCTTTAGTATTTTGTAATACTACGGAAGTGTTCTATGTTTACTTTCCATCTTGAAACATAGAATATTAAAAAGATGTGCACTTAAAGAGGCAGATTGAATAAAATTTATCATTTTTACTATATGTAGAATTTTTAAAAGAGATTTAAAGGATAGAGAAACAGACTATTGTTCTTGATCAGAGGAATTGAAAGGAACTTGTCATTTTTTCAGCTTACCATAGACATCTCTGTAATGATAATAATGATAATATAAAGGATTAAACAAGTGCAAAAATGTTAATTTTTGAAATTAGTGGAATATAATTGGAATCTCAGTAGAAATTCATGGAATAGGTTAAATATCCCTTTTATATTACTTTATTGTAGGACCTAACTTCTTTAAATTGTAAGCTTAAAATTTCTTTGAATCAATAATGAAAAAAGTTTGAAATGAAACTGATTATTTTAAGTTCAAATAATTTTCCATTATTTACCTAAGTATTTATATATATATATATTTTTTTTTTAAGTTGGAGGTTGGCCAAAAATCTGCATCTTTTCACATGAAAGTATTTCTAAAGATTGTAGTGAAATTTAAGACCTTCTTAAAAATATTGGTTTATAAAATACACATGGAGTGTTCTGTATTATACTGCTTGTATAAAGTGAACAGTTAATAGTTTTGTACTTGATCATGTCATTTAATAGGCCATAGCAATAGGTATTGCTTTGGGTAAATCACTGATCATCTACCACATACCCAAAGGAAGAATACAAAAATCTGACATAAGGGCCTCCCTGGTTTCCTAGGGGTCATCTCTGTGCTATCATCACTGTGGCCTGAGTTTGATCCCTGGCCAGTGAGCTAACCCACATGTCACAGCAGACCTCTCATGTCTTCCACTGCTCTCCTTAGCAGTGTATTTCAGTAGACCCCCCATGGTCTGCTCCTGCTCCTCGCTCTGTTTCTGATGAATCCTCTCCTTTCCCCCCACCCCCACCTCTGGCCTACATCCCCACTCTTTAGAGCAAAGAGACATACATTTTTTTTTTTTTAAAGTACCTGGCATAGTCTAATTCATCTCATTCTTTAGCCTTTTAGTATTCTTTGCCTTCCTGGTTGATAGTTTATTAATCCACAGAAAGTAACCCAGGAACTCCAAAATGTTGAGGGGTGTACAATGGGGTCCAACTATCTGTGTGCACAAAGGCAAGGGAAGCAGACTCTTAGTTGCAAGATTTTTAATAGAATTGATGTGCAGAACGACAGAGAGGATTTCAAATAATAATTTCCCAAACTCTGAAAACTAAGTAGCCCTTTGTGGCCAAATGCCCAGTTAAATAGGGTCAACCTGAAGTAGGGCCATGGAGATCCAAAAACTTAACCACAAATCTACGGTACCTCCTGGTGGGAAGCCAGAGGGAGGGTTAGGCAGATTCCAGAGAGCTAGGACAGAAGGAGAAACTAAAAATTCAAAATATACTACATCAAGATAATGGCTGCCATTGTTTCTGCCAAAGACAAAAACTTGCCTCTCCTGTGTCTCTCACACTTGTGTCTCTCACACTTGTGTCTCTTCCATGTTTTTCTCCAAGTATTTCTACGTCTCTACTCCATGTGTCTCTTTCCATGTGTCTTCCATCCCTGTTTGTTCTGCGTCCCTTCATATATCTACATGTTCCTTCCCAGCTGCTGACCGTTCAGAAAGTCTGGTTCATGGCAAAGGAGTTGTGGTCCAAGTCAGCTGCATGTAATTGGGCATCAGAAAAATGGTGTCCATTTAGTGCTTCTCCTCCTTTTATGGACATATATCTGTGACACTTTTTGGCACAGAGGAATTTTAAGACAAATCTGTTTATCCTTTTTAAGTACAGCAGAATTTTAAGACAGATATATCACTGAAAATTTGCACTTACTCAGAATCACTCCTTAAACATTCTTGGATTAAGAAATTATTTTCTAAATTCAGCACCCTTATCTTTTGAATTTTTCAGACACTGATAGTCTGACTACTTTAAGAATATCTTTAATCTATAGTTCAACCTGTGCTTTGTAATTCAGGAATTGATAACTAAGAAAATATATTCATCTAAGTAGGTGAGTAAACAGCCTGGTAGAATAATTGTACAGGTTAGCTAACATATTAGTGAGTATGGAAAGCATTTTTGTATCTTTAACTATTGTCCCATCACCTAGAGCACAATGTCTTAGACATTTGAGGTGCACAGTGAGTATGTAAGTAAACTATTAAGTCAGTGAAAGGAAGATCTGATGTAAGATGTAAAGTTATGCATATTCCATCTAAAAATGTTGTTTTCCCCTCATATAACTTGCTGCTGCATTTTGTACCTTGTTTAGTTCAGGAACTGTGAGCTACTTTATGTCCAAAACAGTCTCATCACATTAAGCTAATTCCCTTTGAACATGCAACTCAATTTCTTTAATTAGCTTTAAAAATAAGGATCATTAAATCAGGGTGCCACTACCAATTACCATGCAAGGGTTTGCCTGTTCAATAATGCATCAGAGTTGAGCTCTAATCAGTATTTCGCTGAAAGATTTATGGTAAAGAAGGCCTCCCTTGGTTCCAAACTTGAAATGGAGCTCTGTTGTGTATAAAAAATTTCCTGTGCTTGCCAGTATTTTAGGTGCTATATTTCATTGAATACTCTCAACATCCTTTCCATCTCTGCATTTCATATTTGGGATCAGTTCCAGAGAGTGTTTTACGGCATTTTTTGAAAATCACAAGAAAATAAGCACTTCTTGCTCGGCGAGAAGAAAAGACAAGGTGCAGATTAAACAATAGTCTGCATTTCTGTGAGATGCACCTGTTATGGCAAATTCCCCAGTGAGTGGCTTATTTCTTATTTCTCATTATGTTAAGGAGTAACAAACAAACAAATGGGAAATTGAACTAGCAATGTGTATTTTCAACTTAAAATATCGAGCAAAACTAGTGTTGCAAAAGCAGAAGTCACTTTTCTTGCTTATCTCATGATCATACATATTTTAGATTTCAAATGCGAGAAATATAATACCCATCAAATATACAGTAGGGTTGTTTTCTTCTTATTGCTATAGTATGTATTTATAATAAGTCAAAAATACAGACTACAAAACCAATTTTGATAATTTATATAAAATTCTCTAAAAAAGTCAGTTTGATCCTAAGGAGTCATTTTTATAGCTAATGATACAAGTACTTCTGATAAGATTAATGCAAGCCATTACAATATAACTAGTAATGATTTCCCTTTTCTCTTTTTTTTACTTAAGGTGAATACCTGGTAATTGAACTTTACATTCTGAGTAGCTGTCAGAGAAAGTTTAGCTTGATCTATAGAGGCTATTCCTGCCTCCTGCTTTCTTTAAGAGAAGTCTGTTTTTATATTATTCATTGGAATATCCTAGTCCTGTACTCTCCTGTATTACTTACTTTGCAAACTTAAAAAATTGAGAAATAAAAGTACAGCAAAGGGAAAAAACATACACAGTGGAGTGCTAGTCAGCTGTAACAAATGATGAAATACTCCCATTTGCACATAAATCAGATGGAGAAGTATCAACACTGGAGTTTAATGCATATATAGTACGTAAAGAAGATGAATGAAATAAATAAAACAAAAATGTACTTTTAAACAATAAAACCAAATTAATGATTACTAGAACAGAAGGAGGAAGAGGAGATGGAAAATTGGGTAAAAGTTCAACTGTGTGTTGAAGGATAGAATTGAACTTCAGTGGTGAACTTTAATGTCGTGTATACAGATACTGATATATAGTGATGTATGCCTGAAACCTGTGTAATATTATAAACCACTGTTCAATTAAAAAAAATTAAAAATATAAGTTGGTAATAGGGAAGTTATCAAGTTTCCGTAATACTGTGTGCTCCCGATCAATCTTAACCTTCTATCCCAAAGGATTTACTGTTTTTTCCCCAGCCTATTTGAGCTATAATTGACATACAACATCATGTAAGTTTCATTGTATCTTTTATTTTTTATTCTTACTTGGTTTTATTGAATACCAGAATCTTAATTGAAGTGGTGATGGTTGATTTCATAGTAAAATTCGTAATCATAGGATTAAAAGCTTTCAGTATTTTCCTATTTAGTATTTATCTGCTACATTTTTCTGCCATCTACTGAGCTGATCTTGTGTTTTTCTTCTTTATTTTGCTGTTGTGGTAAATTGAACCTACACAAATGTTAATTCAACCTTAATTCCTAAGGTGCCTAATTTAGCATTGTCTTTTTTTATATATCTTCAGATTTAGTGTGTGTGTAAACATTCTTGCTTAGTGGTTTTGTTTTTTTTTTTTTTTTTTTGTATCTATATTTAGGAGATACTAGTCTTTAGCTTTCCTGTTTAGTGAAGCCTTTAAGAAAGAATTGAGAGCATTTCCCTCTTTTCTTGTCACTGAGTTTATAAAACAGGTGTTAAAATTAAAAAAAAAATCTGGAAGAATTTTACTAGTGAAATCTTCTGGTAGAAGTTATTTCTTTGGTAGAACTAAATTTTATTAGTAGAAGTTATTTTGGTTAAACATTTTATTTTACTTTTTGATGTAGATACTCAGCTCATGATTCTTAAATGTTTCATTTTCTTTATAATTATCCTTTTAGTTTTATAGATTTCTCTTGAAACATTGCTTCATTCAGCTGCATCTTACTTTTTGTTAAGATGTATCTTCATTATCCTCTGAAAGAAATTCTATTTTAATTATTAATGTAATTTTTTGACCCATGTTTTATTTAGAAATGTAATTTTTAATTGACTAGCATTTTTTTATTTTACTGTTAATGATTTCTAGCTTCATTCTACTGTAATTGGAGAGTATCTTCTCTATGTTAATCAGTTTTTTGACGTTTGTTGACATTTGTTTTATGAACTAACTGTAGTCTATTTAAGTAAATACTCATGTATTTGCAAAAAATGTGGGTCAGGTACTTTCTGAGTGTAATGTTTTATATTCATCAAGTCAGCTTTGTTTGGAATGTTGTTCATATCTTCTATATCCTTAGTGATTTTTTTGCTGTCATTTAATGAGAGAAATGTGTCGTAACCTTTAATTATGATTACGAATTTGTCTGTTTCTCATGTGGATTCTCAATTCTTTTTTACCCTATTTGTTTTGAGGTTGCAATTTTACATTACTGAGATTGTTCCTTTATGCCTGAGTTGTCCTTCTTTATCTCAAGTAGTGCTTCTTGCCTGAGAATCCTCATTGTCTGATATTAATTTAACTGTATTGTTTCTCTTGGTTAATGTATGTGAGATCTATCTTTTTCCCCATCTTTTTACTTTCATCTTTTTAAAATCTTTGTTGTTAATGTTCATCTTTGGTGAACAACATGTATTAGGGTTTTGTTTTGTTGTGCATTCTGACAGCTCTGGTCTTTTACTCCAAATATTTAATTTCTTTATATTAAATTTAATAAATGATAGAATTCAATTTAATTTATCATACCCTTTTTGTCTTTATTCACTTTTGTCTTTTATATTATTTTTAATTTATTTTATTTCTATGTTTGCTTGTTATTTATACATTATTTACTTTTCATTTAGTGGTTACCCAGAGATTGTAGTAATTTGACTAATTTGACTCAACTTTAAAAAAAAACTTTTTTAGCTTGAAAAAATTACAGATCCATAGGATGCTTTCAATATAGAGCTTACCCCAGTGATTATATCTTAATTTTTATAGTAGAATATAAAAACCAGAAAACTGACATTGGTACAATGTCTTTAAATTTTTTCAATTTTGTTAATTTTTTCACATATATAGATTAGTGTAACCACCACCAAAATTGGTATAGATCTATTCAGTTATCACAAAGATCTTCCTTCTGCTCTTCCATTAATAGTCATACCTAAACTTTATATACACCATCCTTAATGCTGGCAACATTTTCCATCTCTGTAATTTCATCATTTCAAGAGTGTTATAAAATGGCATCAAATTACAGGTGATTGTTGAAGTTGACTTTTTCCACCCCGTTAAATGTTTTGTAATCCTCTCAGGTTGTAGTTTAAGGTTTTTTTTTTTTTTAAGATTTATTTATTTATGCATACAAGCCGGGTACAGGCCAGAGGCGTGGGGCGGCGAGAGGGTTCACCAGAGACAGAGCGGGGAGAAGAACAGGCAGATCAGAAATACACTGCTGAGGGGAGCAGCGGGCAAGGCAGCAGAGGTCTGTCACACCATGTGGGATTCTCCCTGGCCGGGCGTCGAACTCACGTCGCTGTTGCCAACAGCTCCACAGCGCAGCGCTTAACCGCGGCGCCACCAGGGAGGTCCTGGACTAAGGTTTTTGTATCTCTATAATAAATTCCCAGGAGTGCAGTGATGTCTAAATGGTAAATGATTGTGTAGCTTTTATTTTAGAAGCTGCCAAACTATTTTTTCAGAGGAGCTCTACTATTTTGCAGTCCTACCAGCAAAGTGTGAGCAATCATTTTTCACATCCTTGCCAGCATTTATTGGTGTTACATTTTTAATTTACGCTTCTGATAGTCATGTGATGATATCTCTTAGTGCTTTAAAAATATTGCTTTTCTCTAGTGGACAATGATGCTGAACATATTCTATGTTCTTTTCTATCCGTATATCCTCTGCAGTGAACTGTCTTTTTGTGTATTTAAGCTATTGAGTTGTGACATTATTATTTTATTTTGACTTTATTTCAATTTGATTTCTTTGTTAGATATGTGTACTCTTAACTTACTTGATTTTACTTTAATACTTTCACTATTTCATGGAAAATGCAAGGATTAAAAAAAAACACTTTAGCCAGTTTAAGCCTGTTTTTTGTTTGATTATCATGTACTTTAATTTACATATATTTAAAACTCTACACTATGGCGGTTTCTGAGAATATTAAAAATAGATCTACCATATGATCCAGCAATTTCACTTCTAGTTATCTATCCAAAAGATGAAAAACACAAATTCTGTACTTCTGTCTTCATTGCAGCACTATTGACAGCAGCCAAATTATGAAAACAACCTAAAGGCAGATGAGTGGTTTAAGAAGATTGGTGTATATATACACACAATGGAATACTATTCAACTATAAAAAAATGAACTCTTGCCATTTGTGACACTGTGAATGGAATGGGAAGTGATAATACTATGTGAAATAAGTCAGAAGAAGAAAGTCATATACAGGATGGTTTCATACTGAAAAACAGGTCAGATAGAACCAAACCATGAATAAACCCTAGGAGTGACTGTCAAAGTGAGGTTACCATAGGGGGAGTAGATGGGGAGAGAGAAGGGTGTTTTAATGGCCCAGTGGACTGTGGTGCAGTCCATGGGTGCCTTGGTGGGTGTGGTGTATAACATACATATGGCCATACATCCTGTACCTCGGAATCATATAAAGTATTGTAAACCAATGTTAACACAATTGAAAAAGGATAAAGAAAACCCAAGAGCTCCACAGTACTTCTAAATTCTGAGCGGATGTTTCATTCTGCCCTTTCACAAAGCATTTGACTCCTTTCTTAATTAATTTACATAATCTTCATTTAAGTAATTAAAATCCATAAATTGTTACTATATGTTTATTTGCTAAGAACATAAAAAGATTTCTTTTTTGTAATGAAATACTCAGCCAGAAGTTAAAAAGAGAACAGATAATTATTTGGTGACTCTTGCTCATTTACTAGCAACTTCCATAAATTATACAGATTGTTTATTTTTATATAAAAACTACCAGATATTTGTGTTTTCTTCTGTTTATTTTATAGTCTGTAAACCAGGATGGGAGACTAATTCTTTTCATTAAACATTATAGTATGTCTTCTGTGAGCAGGCCTATAAGGCAAATAATCATTCCTGTTCCTCTAGGAGATTACAGTTCAGATACCATTTTAATAAACAGTTATAGCAAAATCAAAAGGTGCCTTTGTGCCTTCTTCTATGGGCATAAATTTGTAAATTTAAAAACAAGCCTTGTATAATGATGCAATTAAATTGCAGTTTTGAAATATATAGTCTAACTTTTGCTCTTAAGTTTATGTAGACCTCAAGAGAGGAAACAGCAGGAGTTAAAGTAGATGATCAGTATCCAATATGTTTATATAATGCTCATAATACTGTACTTCTGTTCCTGTAACTTAACTCTTAGTTAAGTCACACCCAGTCTTCCATAATACCAGAACTTCTACTTCTCCAGTTAACTTCATATGGGTAGACTCTATTCTTGGAATGTGATTTGCTCATTCTGGCTTACCATAGCAGAAGTCCAAATATTTTTTTCCTATGTAAATATACCATAGGCATTATGTCCTGGTGTGTGGGATCTTCAGCCTGTCACAAGTTTCATTATGCCATCTGTTTCAACCTGAGCCGTGTGTCTGCTGGCAGACTTTACTGAAGTTGCATTGGCTCAGGATAAAAAAAAAGATCAAGTTTGTTGTAAGAAGCTTGCTTTTGAAAAAAATAATAATTGATCATGTCTACTGTAAGTTTTAAAGTAAGCATTTGAAAGAATCCCCAAAAGCCTTTCTAACTACTTGGATCTTTTTCCATGATTCTATATTGCTGATATCAACGTTGATTTTTTTTGTAATTTATTAAGTTCTCTTTTATTTTTAGAGATAAGTAACACTTAGGCATAAATGGATGAAGTACTATGGAACATTTTAATTGCTTCTGTCAATGGAATTTCCTTACCTAATGTTTTATTTCCAGAAATGATACCTTAAATGACTGTAGACTGTGTGTATAATACAAAAGTGATGGGAATGCCATGATAAAAAAAAAAAAAAAGGTTGTGGTCTATTAGGTGTAAGAGTTGTATAAACTTATCATGTATAAAATGAAAATGCTATCTTCAATGTTGGGAAGATTAGGTCAGAGTATCCATTAGAAAAGGGTAAACATTCTTTTTTCATATTTTGAGTCAGTATAATTTATTTTTATTAATGATTATTTTTTCTTGCATCATTGTAGTCCCCGTAGTTCTCATGCCACCATATCACCTGGGAACCATCACCATATCCCCTTTTGTTCATCTCTCCCCTGGTTTGTCCCTCCCTGCCTGCCTCCTCCTTTGCTGTATGCTTCAGTTCTGTGGTCACCTTGCTAGTTCTGACTTTTTCTTGACCTGTTGTTAAGTTTCTTTATATTGCATTTATTTTTTAAATATATATTAAACACCAAGTATGTCCAAAGCACTCTTACAGAATGGGGATATAATGGAGACTAAAACATAAATCCCTCTGATGGAAAATTCTGGAATTCTAGGCTGTCTCTATAGGTTGGGATAGAAGCTCCATGATACCATGGTCCATGTCAGGGGACAGTAAGTGCCATGAAGAAAAACAGCGCAGGTTAAGCTGATGGATAATAATAGTGGGGTGTAGTGTCACATGGGATTGTCAGAGAAGGCTTCTCTGAGGTATAATTGAGCACATCTGAATGCATTAAAGAAATAAGCATGTGGATACTTGGGGGGAAGGATTTATCTTCCTCCCCTCCAAGAGAGAATAACTGGCAGTTTTAGTGATGAAATGGCCTGTATACCTGGAGCTCTGGGGGAGGGACAGTGTGTAGGAGATGAGTTCAGAAAGTGATCTAACACAATTAGTGATGTAACATGTCTGATAAATGATTGTAGATAGAAAACTACGTTTCAGACATTCTGCAGAAATAATGAAATCAGGATTAACTGTTTACACTGTTTTGTCAGTTATTTACCATTTGACTTGGAGTTCTTTGTAACAATCACACACAAGTAACTAGAATATTTTTCCAAAATAAAAGTTACCTATGTTTTGTTGTTGTTACTTACATCACTGTACCTGGAATGAGCCAAACTGCAAAGTTTGGGGGCACCATTCTCCAGACTGCCAGCTGTGCCCAAGAATTTTGAAACATCAACAGCAGGCAGTTAATTTCCAGGTGTGAAGTAAGAAGAAATCACAAAACCACCCTCACTTCTGATAACATCTGAAAGTTCAGGAAGTTCCTAGAACCATACTCGGGTTTAATAATTCACTGGAAGGACCTATAGAACTTACTGAAAGCTTTTGTTCTTGTTTTTGTGGTCTGTGGTAGGGAAAGGGTACAGATCAAACATCAACCACAGGGAAGAGAGTCTGGGAGGTGTCCAAATGTGAAGCTTCCATTTTGCTCAGAAAGTATCCCCTTCCCAAAATCAACATATGATAATATGCATAGAGTAATCCCAACCCCTGAAGCTCACCTGAGCTCAGTATTTTAGTTTTCATTGTGGCATTATTTTATAGGTGTGATTGATTGATTACCCACATGATATAACTTAGTCTCACAATTTGAGCAGATACCTTATAGCCTTGGGACCCACCGTAAATATCAAAGACACTTCTATCATTAGGGAATCTCCAGAGGTTTAGAGCTTACTGTCTAGGAGCTGGGGACCAAAGCCGGTCCTATCTTTGGGAAAGACCACATTATTTACTAGTTACAGAATTATAAATTCCAAATGATCCCCTGGCATCCCATCTCTCAGGGATTACTGGTATTATAGTGGTTATTTATTTGGTGTATATTCATCCGGATGTTCTAACGCATTCATGAACATTTTTTAGTGTAAATTAAATCGTATTGTACGCAGTGTTTCATAACTATAACTTTTCACTTAAGAGTGTGTATAGATTTGTATGTTTTAATGAATACCTTGAAGTTGAATACTGGATATTAGTAGTTTATAAAATTTTCTTGTCTATGAAATTGTGATGCATTGAACATCCTTCTATATGCATCTTTATCTTTTATTCTAATTTTTCTCCTTGAAATAAATTTCCTGAAATAGAATGGCTTGATCAAAGAATCCGGGCAGTTTAAAATTACTTGTGCTGCATTATTACCTCTTTTTAGATATTTTTATGAAATAATTTATGGAATGTTAAAATTGCTAATAATTTCCAAATTACTCTTAGGCAAGCATTGCAACTTCTGCAGTTTCAAATATTGACTATGCCCACATCCCACCTATTGGCCCAGCTGTAATTCCTGCTCTGCAAAATGAAACCTTTTTATCATCCCTAAATAATGGGAATCTGGAAGCACTCACAGGATCTGGTACTCCATACATCAGTGGGAAACCTACTTGTGATGAATTTGATCAACTGATAAAAAATATGGCCCAGGTAAGAACCTTTCTTCCTCTTAGTTATGATAGGATGTGTTTATTACCTTAACAGTATAAAGTTTGTGGATAATTTGGTGAATTAGTGACATTATTAAATTCTGAAAAATTGGATAAGTAAGTAGTAGATTTTTGCAAGTTTGGACGCTGTTGAGATTTTCCTATTCCATTTTTCATTTTTTTATTGTCACATTTTCAAGTGAGTATTACATATTTTGTTCAGAAATATTCTTCAAAATAAGTAAAATGTCTCATTCTGTGATAAAGGTTAGAAAAAATTCAGTTTTCTTTTTTTAAGCAGAGTAATACCACTAATAAGATGATTGCTACTCCAGTGACTTTTAATTTTATTTCTCGCTTTGTTTCCTGAACAGGGTCGCCATGTTGAAATTTTTGAACTCCTCAAACCTCCTTGTGGGGGCCTTGGTTTTAGTGTTGTGGGACTAAGGAGTGAAAACCGGGGCGAATTGGGAATATTTGTGCAAGAGATCCAAGAGGGCAGTGTGGCTCATAGGTGAGACTTTCAAGAAATTGTCTCTGCTTTTTATACCACATTCAGAAAGTATTAATTACCTTGGGAGAATGTAGAGAAACAAAAATGGGTAAAAATAAAAATGAATATAATCTGTTAATAGTCATTTTTTAAAGAAGCCATTAAGACTGTTATGCTGATTTTTCAGAGCTACAGATAATGGTTATCAGAGGGAATAGGGGAACGGATGACAGGAATGGGGGAGAGAGGCACGTGGGGTATGGGCACTGCACAGGTGGTTAGGTGGAGGGAATAAGAAAAAAATAAAAAAATGAAATGTCACAAAAAGTAAGTTTTAAATATAGTCATAACTTAATAATTTAATTACCTTTTAGTAAGGAAAGAAAAAATTGAGTAGGGTATTTTCATTGTTAATAAGCTCTTTTTGATTAGATTTGTAAAGTTCCTATAAGGAAGGTATACAAATGTCCATTATAATTTGAGATATGTTTGGCTAATATGGTCAAAGTAAAGATAGGCATCTTTGCTTTAATTTGTAGAAAATAGCAACATCAAAGACAAAATGTATAGATTATATGGATATCTGGAGAGGAGAACGCTTTCAGCTGGGATAGGTTGATTAGGAGTAGATCAAACCAGCTATTTTTAAAAGTAGAACTTTTAGGGAAAAGATTTTAAAGGATTAAAATTAGAAAAACAGTCTTGAAAGTCGAACTACAGGAAAAAACTTAAAATATTTGGACATTGGCAAATAGAATGAAAACTATCCTGAAAATATATGCTAGAGAAGCTTCTCTTGAAAGCAGTCTGGTATCTTTTACCCCTTTCTTCATTCTTTAGAGATGGAAGATTGAAGGAAACTGATCAAATCCTTGCTATCAATGGACAGGCACTTGATCAGACAATCACACATCAGCAAGCTATCAGCATCCTGCAGAAAGCCAAAGATAATGTCCAGCTAGTTATTGCCAGAGGCTTGTTGCCTCAGCTCATAAACCCCATAATTTCCCGTTCTCCATCTGCAGCCAGTACAGTTTCAGCTCACTCTAATCCGGTGAGTGTGTGTGTGTGTGTGTGTGTGTGTGTGTGTGTGTGTGTGTGTGTAGTTTGCAAAAGGTGCAGAACTTTTTTTTTCCTCAACAAGTCAACATTCTTTAGGTTCTTAGTACCTTTGCATTTTCTGCTTTTTAAAAAGTCTTTTATCTCTTTCTATCCTGGGGTATTATTATGTACTTAATGATTAGATTATTTGTTTGTAAAACAAGTTTTACCTTTCTTGTGTGGTAGTTTTTCTTGATGGCATTCTTCAGAAAAATAATAGTCTTTTAACAGAATTGACTTAAATCAGATAGCATCTTGATTTTGTTTTGTAAATTATACTGTTATATACTGTTCTTTAGCTGACTACTTCAACTCAGCGAGTTTAAGAGGTTATCCTGCATGGCAGGGTTATACATATGACTTCCTTAGCAATCTTTTTTAATAGACTTTTGAGATATCACTTTTAGAAGTTCTACAGAGGTTTTTACAAATTGTTACCTATGTTAATTGGATGAATGTGGTCACTCTGAGATGTTGATAATTCCAGGCACGATCATATCAATAGTGGTAACAATCTATTGAAAGGGAAGTATATTAAATAAAAGGGACATTTTAAAAGGCTCATTATTATGTCTGAATACAGTTATTTAATACTAATTACAAAAAAGCTCAACTTGTAATTTAGTAAGACCTAAATTTTTACAAATTCATATAGGAGCTTTGTTTTCAGGTTCACTGGCAACATGTGGAAACTATTGAATTGGTGAATGATGGATCTGGTCTGGGATTTGGCATTGTAGGAGGAAAATCAACTGGTGTGATCGTTAAAACTATTCTGCCTGGAGGAGTAGCTGATCAGGTAAGCTATGCAAGCAGGTCTTTGTGCTGTTTTATTAAATAATATGGCTTTATATTTCATATTTTCTGTTAGAGGAAAATGTGGTTTTAAGTAAATAATCTCAAAAAAATACAGTTAGAGTCCCCTATTTTGCTGAGCTATCTCTAAAGTGTTTTCTTAGACTTTTTCTTTGAAAAGGAACAGAATTTTAGTTAGTTGTAGACGGTGATCTTTTTTTTTTTTTAAGATTATTTATACAAGCTGGGGTACAGGCCAGAGGTGTGGAGCCATGAGAAGGTTCACCAGAGACAGTGGGGAGCAGCACAGACAGATCAACGGAAATACACTGCTGAGGGGAGCAGCGGGCAAGGCAGGAGAGGTCTGCCACGCCATGTGGGAATCTCCCCGGCCGGGCGTCAAATTCGCGTCGCTGCTGCCCACAGCTCCACAGCGCAGCGCCTAACCGCTGCCCCACCCGGGAAGCCCAGTAGACAGTGATCTTAAGACTCAAGGATTATGATTTTGATCATTGTAAAAGTCGCAAGCCTTTATGATCATAAATCAGACTAATAAACTTAATCACCTATTTTATAGAACCAGTTATTATGGAGAAATAGAACACTTCATTACTGAGGGAATAAAACAAGATTCAGTTTGTCCCTTTAGTGAGTTCAGTGGTGTTATCTTTGTATGTGAAACACAGCCTTCTTTATCACTTACAGTTCTTCATTAAAGCATTGCTTTGATTCTATGTGATATCGTTGGAATATATGTGAGAAAACTTTTTGAAAACTTACTGATTATGATTTATATTTTGAGAAGCTCTGTTAGTCTAAGTAACTTATGATTACAGCATTTTGTTTATAAAGCTGTTTTTGCGTGTGTATTTGAATTTAACTGGGAAGGCAGGTTCATCAGCTACTTTCATTTTCATAAACGAAAGACTTGATTAATGGTAACCTTATCAGTAGAGCTATTGCCAACAACACAATAGCGTGCAAATTTTCTTCTTGTAAAACATAAGCCAGCTTCAAGTATTCATGAATGAAATTTCTCTAGAGTAATGTGATAAATAACTAGATAAATAAGCTTTATCTTTATTAGAGAACCACATTGTCCAATACAGTAACTACTTGCTACATCCCATTTTAAAATTCAAATTTAATTAATTGAAATTAATTATTCAGATTAATTAGAATTAAATAAAGTTACAAATTCAGATCTTTAATTAGAATTGCAGGTGTTTTATAGCTTCATCTCACTAAAACTTCCTTGTTGGACAATGCAGAACATTTCCATCACTGCAGAAACCTCTAGTGGACAGTAGTCCAATGGAGGCTTATCAAAATAATCTTCCCTTTGTAAATACGCTCACATCATTTATCTTAATTTTCATCTCAGAAGGATTTCATCTGCGAATGAGTTCTTTAGAGACATTTATGATTGAAATGGAAGACAAAAAATTGTGTTATCATTTCAATGCTGTCTTGTGGTTCATACTATATTTTGAGAAATATATATTTACTTTGCTTTTAATGCTTTATCTTTGGTTAATGACATTGTCCTTTTTTTTCTAGCCATAAAAATTTACAGAACGTTTAGTATTTTCTTACATACAGTGAGTCAAAATCAAATTGAAATTGACTATTGATTTAAGTGAAAATTTGTGAATTTCATTTTACATATGTCACATTGAATGATGTTAGGATGCTTGAAAAGACAGTTAAAATTACAAACACAGGTTCATTGCCCCATGATTGGTAATTTATATCAAAGCAATTTTGTATTATCATTCTCTTTCCCTCACATAGGATTTCTCTGATGAAGGTAAAATAATAGCTCAATTAATCAAAATATTTTTATGCAGCATGGACGATTATGCAGTGGAGACCACATTTTAAAGATTGGTGACACAGATCTAGAAGGAATGAGCAGTGAACAAGTAGCACAAGTACTCAGGCAATGTGGAAATAGAATCAAATTGATGATTGCAAGAGGTGCCATAGAAGAACCAACAGCACCCACCTCTTTGGGCATCACCCTTTCCTCATCCCCATCTTCTACTCCAGAGATGCGGGTATGTACGTACAGATAATGGAAAAATCATCTAAAAGTATCTTTTACATGGCAATGATCTTTATCTAGAAAGCAGACTTACTAAATTAATGTTTATATGTTACTGCCACTGAGTAAAACAAAACTGAAATAGAGATATCTCAGCAGTAACATTTTATTAATCAGTGTATATGGATGGATTAGAATTCTAGGTTACTATTGTACGTTTTTCTTTAAGAAACACATTTGTGAAGATAATGTTTTGAAGTATGAATAACATTTTTAAAATTACTTATAGCTAATAACCTAAAATGTTTAATTATTTTTCTTAATTAGAATTTCTTCTGTAAGGAAGGACATAAGTTCCAGTCATTCCCTTTCAACAACTTTCTTTTTAGTCTTTTTGGTAATTAGCAGGCTTAGTTGGAGTGAGTAAAGCTTACTAACACTTTTCAATATTATTGTTTTAAGATATGTCAATTATTATCAGATTCATAATGAGAAATCACTATTCTTATTCAGTTACATTATTTTTATTTTTTTTTCTTTGAAGATTTATTTTTTATTTATACATAGAAGCTGGGGTACAGGCCAGAGGCGTGGGCGGCAAGAGGGTTCACCAGAGACAGAGCTGGTAGCAGAACAGGCAGATCAGTAATACACTGCTGAGGGGAGCAGCGGGCAAGGCAGGAGAGGTCTGCCACGCCATGTGGGATTCTCCCTGGCCAGGCGTCGAACTAGCGTCGCCGCTGCCGACAGCTCCACAGCGCAGCGCTTAACCGCTGCGCCACCAGGGAGGCCCTACATTATTTTTAAAAGAAAAAAATATTCTTTTGGAATTGTAATGAAAGCTCTATTCATAGATATAAACATTCCATCTATGTTAACTTGACATAAAAAAAAAGACTAGAAAAATTACAAGTTAGGAATGTAGTGGTTATTTCAGATGGTTCAGGTTACAGGACTTTAGTGAATAAAAAAAAAAGAATTTTATCTACAGATCTCTTGAATGTATGAGAAGAGAATTATACCCAATTTCTATATAAGCTATATAGCTAGTGCACATCCTGCATTCCTTTTATAGATATAAAAACATCTATGGTTTTTTTATTAAAGATTCTTTTACCAATTGCTACCCATTCTTTTTTTTTTTTTTTAATATCCTAACTCCTCCACAGCCCTTTAAAACTTTATTAGAACACTTGAAATTTTCATGATTCTGTTGTTTTAGGATTGAGTTTGGTTGCTATTTTTTGCAAAGAGAAGTAAAGAGTGAAAGCTTGTTTATGAAAGTATTTAAGTGCCATTCTTTGTGGTAAACAAAACATTTTATTCAGCAATATATAAATGAATGCAATACCGAAAACCACTTGATATAATTGAAAGCTTAGAAAAATATCTATTCTGTGCATATCATCATTTTTGAAGCCTGTGCCCCTTTTAAAACCATTCGATAGTCAAATTGCCACCCTCTAAAATAGCACTCGCATAAGTCTTATTAAAAATAGAAAACACATTTGTTTCAATTGAAGCAGATTTCATCCTGTCATTTTCTTGTAATTATCTAAACTTTAAACTTTTGCTAAGTTTGCACAGATAATTATGTGCAGTGAAAAAAATAAATCAAACTTTACTATAAAATTACATTTCATTTAGGTGGGCCGTTGGTGAAATGCAGTTGGAGTTTGCTTAAAGAAAATCAGGAAACATTACCAGCTAACCACAACCTGCATGTCTTTTGAACCCACAGCCTTTGTTTTGTTGTAATCATCCTCGGATTCTCTGTGGAAGCTGCTGATACCACACTAGTATATAATGACAATAACTTATTGATGACTTACTGCTTAATTCTACTGATGCTTAATTCAGGGAGTTTGCCCTTCAGTCAAAAATATAATCAATAACAATTGTACATATTGGAAAAACCTGCCTTCCTCTATCATTCTAAGAATGAGGAAAACCAACACAGAAGGCATATTTTTCTTATAACTTGTTTTTCTGTTGGCACTTATGATACAAAGGGAGAATTTTAAATAGCTTTATGGGTGCATTTAACTGACTTCAAAATAATCATCAGTCTATTACTATATTATCTGGAGAATAGATTAACTCATTCATGGTGTTAGAAATCAACTACCAACTTAGGATAGTAATAACACCATATCCTGAGTAGACACTCTGGCCATTATTCAAAGGAGGCATTTTACATACTTTGTAGTATTTAAGAGTAGGAACTTTGCAATCAGACTATCTGCGTTTGAATTTCTCTACTAGATTGCTCTCTCTTCTTGGAAGAGTTTATGTGCCTCAGTTTCCCCAAAGGAAAATTGATTGTAATTGTACTCACCTTTCGGCTATTCTAAGAAATAAGTGATAGACAGGTCAAATGCCTATTACATAGGAATTGCTCAATAAAAGTTAGGTAGACTTACTGCTATTCTTGTTTCTGATAAATAATAGATGCTTAGAAAAATTAATAAAGCTAGATTTGAACTTGTTGGTCTGAATTCAAAATATGAATTCTTTTCAATGTATTACTCCTCACATCCTTCAAAAATGAAGATGAGCCATTTCTGAAAAGAGAATGCGTTATTAAGAAACTATTTGATGTTTAAAATTTTGGATACCTAAACAACACTGTATTTCCTTGATGGGGAGACAGTTTTACTGCTGAAATTCCTTTTGTGTAGATATGTTATGTTCAGTCTTTGCTGTCAAGACTGTAAGGAACAGTCACTAATTTTCTAGCAGAGTTGCCTGTTACCTAACTATATCATTCCTAAAGGTATGGCCTTTAGAATTTATCTTGTTTGTTTACATGTTTGCTTCTCTCTGTATTTATTGATTTTATTTTAGGTCGATGCTTCTACTCAGAAAAGTGAAGAAAGTGAGACATTTGACGTTGAACTCACTAAAAATATCCAAGGATTAGGAATTACTATTGCTGGTTACATTGGAGATAAAAAATTAGGTAGTTTTAAACATTAATATTTTTTCAACTTGGAATTAGATCTAATACCTTTGTCCTATGAGATATTTAACTAATATTATGTAGTTCAGATTGTTAAATAAACTGATGAAAACTTCCTTAGGAATAATTTACTGTAGGTGATTTGGGGATTGTGTTTATGACAACTCAAGCCATTGTCTTACTTTCTAGTCCAGTTGCTACTAATGATTTTGTCTGTGTGACTTTTTTATTTGTGTTTATTCAAAATTAGGGCTTTTATTTGGAGAGGAGACAATAGCTAGTCTTCTAGTGTGCTTTTTGAATATTAAGAAATAACTTATTCTAATCTTAGAACCTTCAGGGATCTTTGTAAAGAGCATTACAAAGAGCAGTGCTGTTGAACATGATGGAAGGATCCAAATTGGAGACCAAATTATAGCAGTAAGTAACACATTTAATAACAGCTTTGATAATTTTCATGGTTGAGAATTACGTTCTCCTAGTTCATTTACTTTGAGACTATGTATAGCTCTGTACTAATTTAAGCTTGCTTTGGTGACTTGCGGCTACAGTAACCCATTTAATTATCTTGTTGAAGTAAAGCACTGATGCCAGCTTTATTCATTACAATTCTAAAGGTGGGACTTTTTCTTGAATAATTTCTGATTTATAGGATTTCTGGTTTTAATCTTTACTGCCATACCAGTATGTTCTTTGCAGATATGTCAAAGATAGAGGCAGATGTAATAACCATTAGTTTTCTTGAGTCTAAGATATGTGCACTTTTAAAAACAGTGGAATGGTTCTATAATTGTTGTCTCAGTGACCAGGACTTCTTTTAGCTTAAGAATGTATAAGAATAAAAGAAATAGACATATCCCCTCTAGGTTAGATCAAGCTCATCATTTTTACTGTGGTAACATCACTGTATTTTGAGCATAGATCTCTTCAAGGCAGTGTATAAAAGAATCCAACTTTTTAGTTCAGTGTCCAGTGGAAACTGGACTATCTAACTACTCCTCAGAACATGAATCCAAGAGACCCTGCACCAAGGGCTTTCTGAACAAGTAAGTTCACAAAAGACTGCTTACAGTATGGTCTCTTAGGGGTTCATAGAGGACATCAAAAAATTGGGGACTGAGAAGCCTTGCAATAAAAAAATTTGTTAAACTTTTTGATATCAGTGGTTCGTACATTTTTGTAATGGAATTTTTTTTTCTTTCCCCGAAGTATATACCAATATTCCTTGGAAGTTAACTTGAAGAATGCTCATTCATCTAATATGTCTGTTTATATTTAAGTCTCTCGTTCCCTCGGGATCTTGAAAAAGGAGAATGTTAAGGTAGAGAAGTCCTTGTTGTTCATAACATCATTCATAATAGCTGTGATCAGGAAGTGAAGTGATCCAAGCATCCAAGGACGGATGAATGAATAAACAAAATGTAGATACATACAATGGAATATTATTTAATCTTTCAAGTAAGGGAACTCTTACCACATCCTATAGCAAGGACATTGTGGACATTATCACAAAAAGAGAAATACCGTATGTTCCACTTATATGAGGCATCTAAAGTAGTCAAAGTCACAGAAAAGAAAGTGGAATGGCTGTTTGGAGAGGCTGGTGGGAAGGTAATGACAAGCTGTCATTTAATGGTATAGAGTTTCAGTTTTGTGAGATGAAAAATTCTGGACATGGCTTGCTTAACACTACTGACCTGTACCCTTAAAAATCACTAAGATGGTAAAGCTTGTGGTTACTACCATAATTTAATACAAAACAAAGGTATCCATTATCTCTGCCATTTGCTTTTACATTCCAACACCCTCTTCTTAGGCTTAGTTCTGGAGTATTCCTAATTACATCTATTCATCTTTTTATATGTATTTTAAAGATCAGATTGTCCTTGCCACCTAATCTGGCTCCATGCTAGAAATGTTTTTTCTCCCACTGGATCTCTGCCATACAATGAAATTAACTACTTGGTGCTTTTTTTTTTTGAGGGGTGGGGGTAGGGGAAGCTAAGGGGGAAGAAAGAGTGAATCAATGTGTTCTAAATTCCTGTCAGACACGGAATTAAAATTTGAAAATTTAGAATTTGCTCCCCCCACTATATATTTTAATCTATAAATTTTTTTTCTTAAAAATCAGCATGAGACAAAATTTACATATCATGCAATTCACATATACCACAATCAATTTTAGAACATTTTCATTGCCTTATAAAGAAACCCATGTCCCTAAGTAGGTAATCCCTAATTCTTCCATCCTTTCATCCCTAGCCAACTAGTTTATTTTCTGTCTCTCTAGATTTTGCTATTCTAGATATTTCATAAATGACTTGTTAAGTGGTTCTTTGTGATTAGCTTGCTTTGCTTAGCATGTTTTCAAGATTGTTCCATGTTATAGTATGTAACAGTTCTTTATTTCTTTTTATCACTGAATGATATTTTATTGTATGGATATATCACATTAATTTTGTCCATTTATCAGTTAATGGAATTTGGGCCGTTTCACCTTCTGATTCTTCTGGGTAATGACACAGAGCATTCATATACCAGTTTTTATGTGAATCTGTGTTTTGATTTCTCTTAGGTATATACTTAGGAGTGGAATTGCTGGTTCATGTGATAGGTAATTCTATGTTTAGCCATTCAGCAAGCTTTCTTGTTTATAGTTTCTTCACCTACAAAATTGGGAAATGACAACTTTGCTTGTATGATTTTTAGGGAGCCAAATAAGTAATTTATGAATGATTTATTTTAAAAAACAGTATAATATTTGGAACATAAATATAGTTCAGTGAATTAAGCAGATACACATTTGAAAGAATTTCACTGCAGCTTCTGAGAACTTGGTCATTCTTCTGCTTATGTAAGTGGAGCTTCAAATACACTTCTGCTTAGGCAAGGTCAGTGACAAAGGAGATTGTGGACTCAAAGGTACAAGCACTGTTTCTGAAGTGTTTTCTTGTTTTCGGTAACATCACTTGTCTTCACTGACATCAGTGTTGATTTTTAATGTTTTTTTTTTTTTTTTTAGCACACTTCTCTCACATCAAAATTAGAGCCCTATCAGATTCCTGAAATATGTAGTGCTTTTGAGCAAATGTTAATTTTGTGCAGAATATCACCATCTCATGGACTCTGGAGATATTGGCAGTAAAGTTCTTCCCTCTGGTTACATTTTCACAAGCTGTAGTCTTTGTTCGTTTTGTTTGGCAGCAGCTATTTGGAGCAATACTGTTTTTATTTTGTAGTTGTTGAGGTGGTGAGAAGAATAAAAAATTATTTCTATTTAGATGAGTATTATTTTGTGACATTACAACCGCTTTTTGTTCTATAATTCCTATTTTATAATTGTGCTCTGTGTGCCCTGTTGTTTTTCTATAGATATCATAGAAGCAGAGAATAGAACTGAGTGATTTCATTTCTTTATATATTAGTATTTTATATAACAATTATTTCACAAAGCCACTCCATTTTTTTCATTGTTTGACAACTTTGTCAAATAAAATCATATACTCATCTGCTTGAGAGTAGTCTCCAGAGATCATTGTTAAAAGCATGGAAATATGCTTTTAAAAGTATAGAATTATGATTGATAGAAATTATGACGTTAGTGTATAAAAAAGGAAAGATGTCAGTGTTGCCCTTGACATTCTGTGACTTTGTTAAGATCTCAAGTTCACGAAATGTCAAGGGCAACACCGACATCTTTCCTTTTTTATACAGACTGTATTTGAAGTATGTTTGGCCAGTTAGAGTAAGAGTGCAATATGCTGGGGTTTGCAAGATGTTTGAACTAGTATTTCTTCCCAATTTTTATTCTTACCAGTTGTGGTATCTGCACTGTGCTTTATAAAAATGTTGACTCTCTTTTTGAGATAGCACATTGGCAGTATGCTACCATTGTTCATATTATATTGACTCTGAAGCTGTCTCAACTCTCTATGATAACGAGGGACCAGAGGTCACCATGGCCCTTGTTTAGGCTTTGGTGATTTTGCCTCAAATGTAATTTGAGTGTGATTATCCCTAAACAGAAACTGCTCCCATGAAGGCTTAGAATTTTCATGTTTGTTAATTAAGTCTTTATTGATAATATCAGCTTTGAGTATCTTCCCAGTACAGAGTGCCATGTGCTATATTTTTGGGAAAATTTGGTACCATTATTCTCATATTATAGATGATGATCCAGGGAATGTGAAGCAAAATCTAGTTTTAAAAACCTATGATTATTATAGCAGTTTCTTATCTTCAATACTATCTTGATGTTCAGTTAATGAATACATTTTTTAAATTCAGATCATCAAATTTCGCAAATAAAGAAAAAATGTTTTTTATTAACATACTGAAGTTGCTTTCTATTCAGTAGACAAAATCCTACCTATTAGGTTTTCTTAATGAAATTGCATTTTTAAAGATTTGAACAATAAAATTCTCTTGCAGAAACTTTATTGAAAGGAAAATCTTACAAAGGAAAATTCAAAATTCTGTGTATTTTAACAAATACTATGAAACCTCATAGTTGAGGATTTTGTGAGTTTTTTCCTTTACTACACTGAAAATAAATAACATTATTTATTTCAGATTTTTTTTTTTTTGTCTTTGAAATTTAAAGAATTTTAGTATGGTTAAAAATGCCTTGTCATAGAAACCGCTGCTAATAGTCTATGGCTTAAAATTTCAGAAAATTTCCATGACACACTATTTAAATAGGATCATATCATATATTTGTCTATAACTTTTTATTTTTTATTTTGGTGGGAAATATACCTGGGAGCTGTGGTCATAGCACAAATAGGTCTGTTGTAATGAATCTAAGGAGCTCTTATTCATGGGTATTTATTGTCTACAGTTGTTTGCTGTTATAAAGAATTGAATTTAATACTACCTTATATATCTTTTAAAGACTATGAATTGAAACTTTTGATTTTAATTTTGTTGCCATAACAGTGTTATTTAGAGTTGAATTTCATTTTATTAAAAAACTTAAAATTTTAAATAAAAATTTAAAAAATTATTTATCACTGGATCTTATGCTACAGTTTTCTTCAAATTGTAAGTCTGACTTATGTTTCCATTAGCTGTGTTCTCAGCATAATTTACTGGAAGAGGACTTAGATTTTCTGAACCTTTCGTGTCTGAGAATCTCTTTTGTTGTCTTTTTACACTTTTACAATTTGAGAATAGCAAACATTTCATAAGGAAGACTTAAGGAGGATAATTTTAAACAACTACTAAAATTTTATCATTACCCAGCCCTTTTACTTTTAATAACAAAGAATCTTTCCTTTTCCCTGGGAAAAAATCTTAAGCAACTCCGATGACATATGTATTTTCAGACAATAAAATGTCCTGTAGTCAATCAGAATCATCAAACACTGATCCAATTTAGTAATGAAAAATTTCCCATCCTACCAAGAAGATGTGGTATATACACAATGGAATACTATTCAGCATTCAAAAATGATAAACACATGCAATTTGCAGCCACATGGATGGAGCTAGAAGGGATCATGCTCAGCGAAATGAGCCAAAAGGAAAAAGAAAAATACCGAATGGTTTCACTTATAGCAGGAATATAGGGGAACCAAATAAAAGAGAGACATTCAGCAAGAGGGGGAGGATAGGGACTCAGAACTGGGGAGAGGAGAGCACGGGGAACTATGGTGATGGTTCATTGGTGAATTGGTGGTGGAAACTTGTGGGGAATACAAAATAATGTAAAAGACCTAAGTAATAATAACAATAAAATTAAAAAAAAATTACCATCCTAAATAATAATTTGATTTCTAACTATACCCCAGCCAAGCAGAAGTCTTCTATGAACTGATGACTGAAGGATAGAATGTGCTACCAATCTGACTTTCCCTACCTAGTTTGTTTTTTCTTCTCCCACTTTCTTATCGTAGTGTTTGATCCTACCAGTTTGAAAGATGAGAAGGAAGGATGGGATGGTAAGGACAGTAAGACATTTCATCCTTGCTTTAAGATGACTGCGCTGGGAGTGACTGGTGAACATTTAAGATTGTCACTGAGAGATCCTTTTTTGTTTCTGGGATATCCCAGTGGAGATATTTGACTTAATACTTGACTTTACTTGACAAATGGCTGTTCTCATTTGACTGACACTTTTTACCTTTGGTTCCTAGTTTCTCTGCAGTCTGTAGACCCTCTCTTTTGGGTCTTATCATCCGTTGGGGGTGTTCTTGGATGGGTTTCAAAATGCCTTGAGCCAGTTTTTCTTATGTAGTGCCCTACTCTGTTCTATGCCCTGGGTGAGTTTGTTGTGCAGTTCCCAGCATGATAGCAACTTTCTCCTACTCCACTGTCAAAGTAACTATATGGCCTCTCCTGTCCCCTCCTGATGGAATTAGACACAGCCCTCTGTGACTTCCCCTACTGCAAGTGAGGCCAGGAGTGAAATATCTGAGTGGATTGGGTAGGGACTTACAGAACTCTCCAAAAAGAGCTCAGTTTTTTTCTTACTTTAAATAACCTGGCCCTTTTATGCCCAAATGTGTATAAGTTGTAGTTCTTAGCCATTTATTTTAAATTTCTGCATGGTAGCCCCTCTCAACTCACTTTGGTTATGTATAGATATAAATAACCATAACATCGCAACCATAATTTCGTTTTCACACGTTACACTATATATAAAGCTCTTTGATTTCATAATTTCTTTATCACAAGTTCTCTGGATAACCTGTTCACTCTGTTGCTTAGATACTGGTAGAAGTTTTTCTTTTGATCTTTGAAGAATTTTACCAGTATATATCCAGGTGCTGTTTTCTTTCTTCACCTTTTTTTCCATGTACCTTTTTGATCTGTAGGCTGAGGTAAATGTCCATACCTTCTAATCATTTCTCTGATTATTTTTTTCCTCCTTTGTTCTCTCCTAATTCTTTTCACAACTATGTTTCACATCCTAGGTCAGCCTGTATGCTCTCAGTCATATTTCTATGGTCATTTTGTCTGTTTATTTTTCTCCTCTGAAATAGGGGAAAGTTGTATGATCTTATCTTCCATTCGCTATTTTTAGAGTATTTAAAATCCAATTAACTGTCTTCATTGTAATAGTTTTTCTCTCTTGGTAGACATTTGTTTCTTCTTTGTTAACTATCATGATCTCTGTTTCCATAAATACAATGAAATCTGAATCCTTTTGAATTTCCAAAATAATATGTTTCCCTAGTCATGGCACTAACAATTTCATAAGGTGTTTGTGCTCATGCATCTGTAAATGCACCTTCTCCTAGAGTGTGAAATGAGAGATTGTTTCCTGTGTTTATAGTGGTATAGGAGTTGGAGATTTTTGCGTGTCCCTGTATTTACATAGTGTTATTCCATGACCTGTAAATAATTCTCTGCTACTGTATGTTCCTAATTTCGTGTGACCTCTGGCATGTATTGTATTTCTTGGAATCACTGATTAGGATTTACATTTAACACTCAACTGCCTCCCAAAAATGAGAGACTGTTGGTTTTTTACTGGTTTCTTCCTCAGACCGGACAAGTTACTCCCTGACATAGATTCAACTGAACTGCCTTCAACCTGCAGGATGGTTGGTAATGGAAAATAGGCATAGCAGTTGATATATGCCCTTCTAAGCTATGTTGAAAATTTGGAGCATTATCTTGAAGAATGTTCTGTGGATGCAATGCTGGGGAGATATGATGATATAAGTTTGGAACAATCACAGTGGCATTTTCAAATGTAGTGTCATTTGTGAGCTGGAGAAGGGGAAAATCATACACTCTTTGAAGAGACAAAAATATAAAGGAAGACAGTTTTATTGTCTTCCCATTTTAAAGCCAATATAAATCTGACTTTGTAATATGTCAGCCCCCTTTTAATGATGACATTCATCACTATCTCTGTAAGTTTGTACTCTGTACAGTATAGTTTCCAGATTTATCTGTACCTCAGTATCTCCTCAGAAATATAAAAGATTATTTTAAAAGCTATAGAGTCCTGGACTTTAGCATAGTCTGTTGACTCATAATTTTTAGAGATGGGATCCCATAATCTGTATTAAACAAACCCTCCTGAGTGATTCTTTTTTTTTTTAACATATATATTTTTATTGTTATTTATGTCTTTTACATTTTGTATT
>PVIJ01014695.1:0-39493 GCA_004024925.1 Scalopus aquaticus
ATAAGTGAAACCATTTGATATTTTTCTCTTTCTTTCTGGCTTATTTCACTGATCATGATCCCCTCTAGGTCCATCCATGTTGCTGCGAATTGCATGTGTTTGTCTTTTTTGAATGCTGAATAGTATTCCATTGTGTATATGTACCACATCTTCTTGATCCAGTCATCTATTTTTGGGCATTTGGGTTGTTTCCATACCTCAGCTATTGTAAACAGTGCTGCAATAAACATGCGGGTGCATGTATCCTTTCAGATTAGTGTTTTTGTGTCTTTTGGGTATATTCCCAGTAGTGGTATTGCTGGGTCAAATGGAATTTTAGCTGTGAGAGCAGCAGCAGCAGCAGAAGTGGTTTCAGGGCCATGAAGGACATGAAGAAATCAACTCAGACATGAAGAACTGGATCCTTGAATTTTATCAGGAAGAACCTATCTTGTGTACCACTGGCTACGGACAAGGCAGTTAAAATTGTGAGGAACTCAGCATAGTTAGCTAAGAACAGGTCCACCGTGGTTAATGACAAAGAATTTAGTGAGGAAGATAATGAAATTTTCAATTCATGGGCATTTGAGGAGAGACAAAACAGAGCTGAGATTCTTGTAAGAATAGTACTTCAAAGCCTTGTGCATTCTAGAGCTTCCAAAGGAAGTGAAAACATCAAAATCAAAGATTTACACTGTGGTTTATAGTAAAGAGTTGTTAGCAATGTGAGTAGGGAGGACTGGGGTAGTGAAATTTAAAAGGAGTCAGGGATAGTGACCATGGTATGGAAACGGTTATTTTTTAGTAAGATGAGATAAGAAAGATACCGAACAAGGTTTGATTGTGGTTATAGCTTACATCCCTATTTGCATAATCCGTTTGTCTAAAGTCAAATTAGCAAATTCGTTTTTTTACTCCAGTAGTACAGTAGCCATCACAGTACCAGATGGTCAGTCATATCGAAGTCAGAACTTTCATTATTCTTCTGCCTGTCATCTTTGATAAGTCCATATAAAAGAATGAAGCTAAAATCTGTGACTTTCTTGCTGTAGAAAATACAAAATCAAGAAAATAAGCATAAGCCTTACATAAAAATAGCTGCTTACTAGTTAAAGAATATGAAAACTTTGCAATGACTAATTTAACACCCCAGAACTTAGCCAGGACTGTGTCTCCAGAAGACATTAGTACACATTTTACCTACATGGAGTAGGTTGTACAGAAAATGATAGTGAGGAGTCTTGCAAACACCGCTCAGTTTCAGCTCAGGAACAAAACCAAAGTGGTACTTTATTATGTTCCATGATACCTTCTACCTTTTCTTTCCCTGGTCTCTAACTCATTTCAGGTTGATTCTGTTGACCACCCCCCCACCACCCCTCTGGTTTATATTAGGGAACCCACCTTGCCCCCAAGAGTACAGTCCACCCTTTCTGCATATCCTTAGCAATGTTAAGTCCCTGCATAAAAGCTTCCCCCTCCATGCACTACTGTGTCCAATTAACTGCCTGAGAAATCACCCTTCCTGCTAGAAGACAGGTTGGGGGTAGGGGATACTTGATGAGGTCCAAGGGTTTCTGTTAAGCAGTATAATTTTCTACTAAGAAGAAACTGGTTACATGTACTATATTCTGTTCTGGACCATCAAAAATTTCTCTTGCAACTCATAAAATGGGGAAGTAGGAAAACAAAAAAAAATTTATAAAATGATGAACATTTTTTAAATGAATCAAAATAGAATTTTTTTAAAGATTTATTTATTTATGCATACAAGCTAGGGTACAGGCCAGAGGCCTGGGGCGGTGAGAGGGTTCACCAGAGACAGAGTGGGGAGCAGAACAGGCAGATCGACGGAAGACACTGCTGACGGGAGCAGCAGGCGAGGCAGGAGAGGTGTGCTGCGCCATGTGGGAATCTCCCCAGCCAGGCGTTGAACTCGCATCACCGCTGCCGACAGCTCCACAGCGCAGCACCCAACTGCTGCGTCACCAGGGAGGCCCAAAATATAAATTTTTTTATGTCATGAACTCCTGAGGTACAAATTACTTTTTCAGAATCATAGATTGCATTGAATCATGCTTTATAATTTTCACCTATGCGAAGACGCTCACTTAGAGATGTAAAAGTTATGTATAACTGGATTTTTTTCCTGACATTTTCAGGAGTTTTTTCTCTTAATTTTTTGTTCCTCCTTTTCCTCATCTAATGAAATCTCTGTGATTAGTATGAAATTCTCAGTGAAATTCTAATTTCAGAAGTCTGAATAAGTACTGAACTTAATTATTAGGAAGAAAAGTTTTTCCTAATAACTAAGCACAAATCTAAAGCTAACTAGAATCATTTTTAGTAATGACTCTGAGGGTTATACTCAGAATAAAATGTTTACTTATACTGCATCTGGAAAGAAAATGATAATCATGAATAGGTCATTTTTAGACTTCAGTGGCTTACTTTATGCTTATTATTGCATACTATATCACCAATAAAAATCTTATTTTTAAACTTCCATGGAACCTAGCTCAGGTGGTAAAGACTTTGTAGGTATTCTAAATACTTTTGATTGATTTGTCAACTTTGAGTTGGTATTCTTCCTTGGAGATTTAGAATCTGCAGGTCAAGGCTAAGATTTGAATAGGGTTTCTAAAAGTTCATATATCAACTCAATACTACATCTATCTAAAAAAGCTCTGGGGAAAAAAAGGCTCTGAGATTCCTACGTAAAACTTGTTCAGCTTAATGGATGTAATCATTCATTACTGAAGTCCTTTACAATTAGTGAGACTGATTTCTGAAGCACACTCAAGAAACCAGAGCGAATGAATGAATTGCAGTTTTCGAGGTCCAATGGACTCATGAACTGGAGACTGCACTCCTTTCCTGAACAGGTTCAGGTCAGGGGCCAGGAACAAGAGCCCAAGAGATCCCTTCGCAGACTACCTGAAGGAGAACATCCTGCTCTTCCTCCTGGTATCGGCCCCTCCCTGTGTTTTGGGGCAAGGATGCCAGAAAGACTCTGAGAACTTACCAGCCTGAGCTGAGGGGGGAAGTTTTTATTCACATGTTGCCTAACTACATGGCCTTTAAAGCCTAATGTTTCCATCCCCCAGAAGGAGGTGATTTGGCACCTAGTGCACATGAGATTGAAGAATTAAATGAGATTAGTGTATGTGACTACCCTTTCCCCGCCCTGCCCCCAGCACAATATGTAGCATGGTGTGGGTGTTAAATAAATCAGTCCAACCAACAATTATTGAACACATTCATACAAGGATTGTGAATAGATCACTTTAGACTAGAAGGAACTTATTTCTTTTCCTGGAGATACCTACTTGTTTCCTCAGGAAGGCTCAAGTCACCTCTTGAAGTATCTCTTGGTTCCTCCAGATATTTAGGGACCATCCCCCCAGATTAGGTGACCTGTCCTTTCCTAGATCACATCATGTATACCTGCTGGTTTTCTCCTCCATCTTTGGCCCAAAATATGAACTCTGAGGGAAGGGGCTGTCTTTTTCACAATACTCATCATGGATGTATTCAGTAATTGTTGACTGCGTCGGCAGAAACTGAAATGGGAAAAGATCCATAATCGTTACTTTCAGGATTATTGTAAGTGTTAAATGAGTTTATAAATTTGGGGTAGAAAGTGGGTGTTAAATGTTTCATGTTAAAATAAGTTTTATCATTTCAGTGGCTGCTCTGTAAGAAGCAAGTGGAGTAGTTGCTTTGGAGAAACCAAAATGAGAAAGAGAGGGCCTTGGTCCTCCAGGAAATTTATAACTGGGTGGCAAAGATATGCAAACGAGGAGCAGTGCAGCTGGAAATTAAATAAGAGCCACATGGCAGTTGAGGCGATGTGTGAGAGCATCACCAAGAGGAAATTTGTTCCAAGGAAGAGGAAGAACTCTTAGGAGAAGGGAGGTCGGTGTAGCATTTTTGCCGGTGCTCATTGTGGCTTACTTTGGCTCTGTTGTGTGTGAATTTGGGCAGGTCCATCCAGGCCTGCTGTTGGCCTGATTTCATTCCCTGTGGCCGACTCCATCTTGGCTCCTCTCCCACCCAGCTGGACAGCATTCACATGTTTCCCTTAGAACTGAAGCTGGGGAGGTGAATAAGGTAGGTTTACATTCTCTTCCTGAAAGAGGTGCAGAAACAGCTGGACTGGGGAGTTTATCTTCAATGGGAACAAGTCAGATTACAGGCAAGTCCCCCGGCCTGCATGGAGCCCATTCATGTATATTCCCCTTCCAGCCTTTTGTGTTGCTCCTGTTTTGGTGCCATTTGTTTCAGGGGCTTCACTATTTCCCACCAGGTGCCACCCCCGAGACTCCCCCAGTACAGACCAGAGTGAGGCCAGCGTCATGTTTTGGAAGCCAGATCTGAGAACGCAGATAAATGCAGCTGTCCCCTGCAGCCCAGGAGTTTTCTGGTTTGTGGTCCACAAGGAGTCCCCATGTCTCCCAGGGGTTACAGGTGCACAGGTGGGAGATGGGTATCTACTGGCTCTCAGTATCTTCTAACAGTTGGGTGCAGGCTATCCTATTTCTTGCAGAAGTAGCTCACAGATGGTGGTATGTGCCTGTCTCCGTTCCATAGTTTGACTCTCATAAAGTGGCATCCTTCTTTTTGGTCTGTCTGGTCCCGGGAATAGAGGTTTGTAAGTGAACGCTAATTCAGTTCTTGCTGCCAGAAAATCAAGTGAATGTCAGCTGTCTGCATAGCAAAGAACTTCAGACGGAAGAAAAAGGAAAACAATTCAAATAACTCTTTCACCTAACAGTCTAATTTTTGTCCAGAGAGGTTTAGGGAATTCTTTGAAGTCTTTCTGCAGTATGATGTAGTAGTTAAGTGTGTAAACATTGGACAGAGCAAGTTCAAGCCTTTATCACACATTACCTGAGTAGCCTCAGGCAAACAATTTGACCTCTTCCAATCCTTAATTTCCTCATCTGTGAAATGGGTATAATAAGTAGTGCTGCCTCTTACAGGTTTAAGAAGAGTACACCATCCATTGGTAATGTTTGGAATGGTATCTGGACCCAAAGGCATTGTGCAGGTCTGAGCTTTTGCTGTAATTTTGGGGCACATAGATTTTTGGTGAATTCATTCCGACTCATTGGATCTAACCAGGGATATGATAATTCTTTTGAAGTACTATCTTCATGAAGTTCAAGTAATATACATGTTCAGTTCTTGGGCTAGCCAAATTCACTGGAAAGATGGCTATAGAGAGTCTCACCTGAATTCTAGAACAGGATAAATTATTTTCTCCTAATACATCACATACAAATGTGAAGAGAAATCCCAGTCTACAGTGCCATGGCCGCACCTGTTTGAAGGCTTAAGGAGCGCTCTAGGGTGTATGCAAGCTGTATGTATAAAGACAGATTTTTGTGATGTGGTTTCTTTGTTGAGACTCAGACTAAGACCTGATTCACCATTGTGCTGTCTGCTCTGGAAGTTTAAACAGCTTTGAGCTGAACACCTGTGCCTTTGTCCTGAGTCTCGCCTTGCTAAACAGGAATTGATTGGACTTATCTCTTTTTAAACAATTGCCCACCTACATGTCTGCACTTCATAATTCCTGCTTCATATTGCTTCAATCAGCCTAAGAAATAGGCAGACTTTAAAGTACGAGAAAATAACATAAGATAGAAAATTCTCTTTATAGTTGACCCTTGCACAACAGGAGGGGTCAGAAGCACCCCACCCCCATGAGGTCAAAAAAAATCTGATAATTCCCTCTGTATCCTCAGGTTCAGCATGCCCAGATTCAACCAATAGAAATACAAGGTTGGGTGAAAATACAAGTGCAGAATTTGGGAGGGAAAAAAAAAAAATGCCTGTAAGTGGACGCGTGCAGTTCCAATCTACATTGTTCGTGGATCAACATACAGTGTGGAATGTCTCTCATGACATTATCAAAATGTCTTCATTATGTCCTTTTCTAAGTGTATCTGTTTAGGTTTAAGAAATAGCTAAAATCAGACTTTGTCCCCATATGGAGATTCAGAATGACATCAGAAGCACAGAGTCAGAAACGGGGAGCTAGACTCAGTACCCTCAGAGCCATTGGTACTTGCCCTGGGCATTATGGCAGTTGTGGCAAATGCAGACCACCCTTTTATTAGAGTGAATGCTTAGTGCTTTCAGGAGTAAGCACTACTAGTTCGGAAGTGAACCAGACATAACCCTGCCTCCCAACCAGCTTGTTCTCTAGTAGAACTTAGCACATCCCTGTGATACAAGGAGAAGAGTAAATGCCATGAAAGAATCAGTGATGCTCTTCAGAATCTTTCCAGTTCTCGACAAAATGTAAAAGAGCAAAGGTATATTTCCCTGAGAGCATCTCATGGGGAAGAACTGAGAATTGGGGTTTGTTTTTTGTTTGTCTTGGATACTTCAAAGACGAACATGTGGAGTTGCATCTTGAACCAAGAGAAGGATTTCACAAGCAGAAATGAGGGAAGAGTCTTTCTAAGTAGAAGAACAGCATGAGAAAGAAAGGGCACAAAAGTAGGGTAGGGGAACAACAGGAGCAGCATGGAGAGTATCTGATAACTTAGCCTGTTCCTGGTGTGCCACTGGAAGTTTGTGATGATTATGCATTTTTTCAATTAAATACCTTTGGGGTTATATGCTTTTTATTAAATCAAAACTATAGCAACCATTCTAAATCTTGTTAGATCATCTTGCTGTTCTCGCTAAGCAGATTTGTGTGACTTTCTCTAAAGGGGACTGTACTGTAGCTGCTGGCAGGTCTGTGAGTGAAGCAGACCCTCACGGCCATGGCTGCATTTTGTGAGCCCTGATAGCCACTTACTTCCTTTTGATCCTATAAAGAAATGAAAATCAGACCTAACTGCGCTGTTGGTCCATTTTCTCTAATAAGGCTTCTAAAGAACATGTTTTTTCCCCTCATTGAAGGTAGCTTGATTTAAGGGATCCTGAGGTTTAGCAGAGATGTATTCCTTGGAGCTGGTTTGTTGGTATCTTTCAGAGTAGCTCATTCATGCCTTTCATGTATGGGTGAGTTTGCGTTTGCCAGGCAACAGACTCTTAGTTAAATCCTCATTCCACACACAAAGAAGTGACGAGTTTGAAAGTCATTTCCATGGCCAAGACAGTTCTACACAGTATATTTACTGTCTCTTATTGCAAACATGCAAACAAAAGATATTCAAATAAACAAAGACTTACTACAATGATGCAAATCTATCCTTCATGACTAGGATGGACTAAAGATCATGTACACATGCATCTCTCAAAAAATTGCCCAGAGGCTTAATCTTTGTGTTTCACCTTCCTCGTAAGGCATTTCTTGAATGTTCAGGTGCCCCTTAACCATCTCTGTCCTGCCTCGATTTTTCTTGCCTTCTGGTCACATTTGCCTTTCTCCTAACGTTTCTTCCTTTGTTCACTTCTACGCTTAACATCCAACGTCCTTCTGGCTGTCCAGCTCTACCTGGCCCATTTCTACCCTAAAGTCATTTGTAATCCCAATTGATTTAATGGATTTTAATTGAGATTGTCTTCCCACTGACATGGTTTGTGTTTGGGAAATGGGTTTTTAAAGGCAGCCCTTGCCCTTTGGATGCTTGCCATGTCCTGAAGTCAGACAAACAAGCTAGCTGCAGATTGGAGGGCAGAAGTGCTGGTGCAGCTGAAATTCTGCTGGAGAGGGGAGTGGAGGCTTAACCACCCACGGAGGATGGGAAGATGAAACCTGTTCCTGCCAAAGCTTCTCTAGGGCTGCCTTCTCTGGCTCTCTCTATCTTGCTCGCTGCTCACATGACTTTCTGTCCAGACCTTAGAAAGAGTGTGTGTGTGTGTATGTGTGTGTATTTGTGTCCGCTGTGCATGGGGGTTTAGTTCATTTCAGTAAGTCCAGCCAATTCTTAATAATTATACACCTCACACTGCATAGCAGATAGGATACAGTGAACTGTGACTTCCCTGGACTTGGTTTATTCATCTGTGTAAATGAGAATGATGACCTGGAATTCCTACCAAGATTTTCTGGCATTAAAAAAATAATAATAATAAAAAAATCTGATTTTCATCTCTAATAAGTACAAGTTTGTATTGAAATCTGTGTAAACATTTTGTTTTTATTTATACAGGCATGGCTCAAAAGTGAGGTTTTTTAGTATTACTAATTCCCAAGGATAAAAATTAGAGAAAATAAGATTTTATTTGGGGCAGGCTTTTTGTTTGTTTGTTTTGGATACAGATTTTTGTCACCAATTCCAAAACAGTAGACTTGAATGATGTATATAGTCAGAGAAATTTTACCTGCCTGGTATAATGTCAATCTTCAAAATCTCTGTTATCTGTCTTCAAAAAAAAGAGAGAGACTGGACTAATTGTTAAATTGAAGATGCATACTAATGCAGCGTAGATTTTGGTTCTTAGATTAGGTCCTTGGGGCTCATCACAATCAGTAGATAGCTTATTTATCATTTTCAGGGAACTTTAAACTTGTAGTAATTATTTTTTTTAATTAATGAAGTACTATTGTTTTACATCTTTGTTAATATTTTGACCATGCAGATTTTTCTCGTCCCGGGTGTGGCCAGAGTGGCTCTCGCTCCACCAAAGCAGCCATTGTGCTCCTCCTCCCCCCCCATGCTCACCGTTCCTTCTCTCCCTCCCCCCCCTCCCTCTTGGAGGCCCCAGATCTCTGATCAGTTTTCAAGGGTTGGTTTTAAAGTTTGTCTTTGTTTGACCCTTTGTTTGGTTTCTCTATATTCCACATATAAGTGACACCATCTGGTATTTATCTTTCTCCTTCTGGCTTATTTCACTTAGCATAAATCCCTTCCAACGCCATCCATGTTGCTGCAGATGGGGATGAGTTTATCTTTTACTAGACCATTTCTTATAGAAGCAAGAGCACCAAAATGTAACCGGGTTTTCTTCACCATCAGTACATGTACCAGCACTTGAAAATTGTAAATTCACAAAAAACTACCCTAGTTGTCATTACAGGTGATATTTGAGTCCTCAAAATCATACCTTGATTGTATTTTCCATTTCACCTTCTTTATAAAGGTTTCCTGGGATATAATTCTTGTTTTATAGCCTTAATTCAGTTCAGTTAATATTCATCACTTGCTATTTGGGCAAGCCTGGAAGCCTCATTGGCAGACCAAATACTTACATAGTATGTTAAACCATCAGTGTAAGAAAGCGAATGCAGATGAAAACTTTTAAAGCCAGATTATTTTACTTCCACTTTCATGAATTTCCAATGTAATAGAGAGATAAGACAAATATGTATCTGACCAGTTAAATGAATTTTATAGAGTTCTGTCCATAACTGAAGTAACATAGGTAGGTTAGGGGACAGAAGCCTCGTTTAAGAAATGAGCTGTAAACAGTATTTTGAAAGAAGAGTCAGCAGCATTGGAAAGACTTGGCTGTGCTTAAAATGAGAATCAAGAGAAACCGAAATTCATGGTGACTAAGGAGGCTGATCAAAGTGACCCACTGACGGTGGGTGTGAAACCTTGCCTATTGAAGACTTGTTAACAGACTGTTTCAAATAGATCAGGCTCTTGTCATGTGCTTATGATTGGTGTGTTTCTATTTTAATTTCCTTTATTTTTTTAATAGATAACATGTTCATGGTTCAACATTTTAAAGTTACAAAATGGTATAGACAGTAATAAACCTTCCTCCCACTTCTGAGTCCAACTGACCAGTTCCTCTCCCTGAAGACAACCATTGTTATCTTTATACATGTTAGTAGTAGTATCTTTATTTTTTTAATATTTATTCTTTAAAATATTTAATATTTTATATTTTTAATATTTAATAAAATGTATTTTAATATTTATTCAAATACACTTTTAGCTTTCTTGACACAGATGGTTATAGCCTACAAGTCTATAATTATTATCAGAAACCTTTTGGGTCCAGATATTTTTCAGAATTTACTGAATTTTAGAAAAGCCATATGTCTATAGCATGAATTACATCATACCCCCCAGGGAGTCAGAGCTGCATCAAACATACAAATTCTCCAGGGAAACCAACAATTTACGCCAAGGGGATAAATAAGAACCATAGTAGCCACACATAAGTTACATTCAGATGTTACTGTCAAACAAGTTTGGGTACTAAACTTACAAAGAAGAAAATTTTGATTTTTAAAGCTTTTTTAGAACATGGATCAAGACCTGTAGTCCAGAGTGCACACCATTCTGTACCTTGTTTTTAAATTAACAACATATATTGAAATTTATCCCATATCAGTACATAAAGAACTCCTTCATTCTGTAAGCAATGAAAATTGGATCATATGCTCCAATTTTTGTGGAAAGTAAATTTAAATGTGCAGTATAGTTTATGTACATATTTGTGTGCCTGTGTATATAGATATATATAAGGTGTGTGTATATATATATGTGTGTGTGTGTGTGTGTGTGTGTGTGTGTGTGTGTGTGTGTATAAGGTTCATATATATTTGTACAATTAAGAGCAGAATCGGGTCTATATCTAATTAATACTTCCAATATAAGGCTCTTTGCAATACTGTAATGCCTGTCTTTAAAAAATAATAATACAGTTAGAAATAGTACTCATTCTAGACTTTGAAAAAAATAGCAGTCTTTCCAAACCAATAGCAAAATGCAACTTTATATTGTGTTCAGTGTTGTGGGGGGAAGCCTTAAGAACAGCACTTAGTTTTTAGTCTTCCTAATGAGAATGCTTTGCCAAATAAAGATATTTGGATTTACTTGTAATACCATTAATCTCTGAGAAAAGTTGCCATTAGGAAAGGCAAGAGATTGTTTAAATCACAGAGACACTTTTTTAAATTGGTGTGTCAGCACCAATGACTGAAAGAAGAAGCCTGGTAAGGGCATGCGCAGTTGTCACCATCACCGGTGTTTCGGCAGAGGAGCCTGACTAAATAAGGCAATGCCCAAGTGGGCCTTATCAGCATTTGACCGGAATACAGACTCACAGCTGATATATGCTGCCTGTCCACTCTCCACAGTTCCCTAACTTCTTGGCAGTTGTGCGTTTATCACATACATCAAAAATTACTACCTAGTAGGCTTGGAGTTTTTGCACCTGCATTTTATTTTCTGTGAAGCTGAACATGAAGCATTAAATCTCTAGAGAGGATAAAAGAGTTCAGTTTACTGTTCCAAAAATGTGTTATGCATGTAAGCATACTTATTTTTAGTGATGTGTCAGTGGAGAGTTTGTTTAGGAGTTCATTCACCACTCCTGGCTCCCAGTGGCTTTTTCCCCAACCACCGGCTGTGGCTCTCCACCCAGCCTGAAGTTAGAAGGGAGGACTCTCAGAGGCTGGGGCCCAAGGGAAGGAGATTTGCAACAACTGCGACGAGTTAGATTCACTGGGTGGAAGGTGGAGGGAGAAAAAGGAAGAGAGTGGAAGGAGGAAAACTCAAACTTTTGATCACATCGTTTTTTTTAGCTCCCCTCCTTTTTTATTTCTTTGTTCTCTGTGTTCTGCATGTTTAGATTCTACCAGCCTATATATGTACAAAGGGAAAAGGAAGCATTTTTTTTATAAGTCAGTCCAAGATTTCATTCAATTCAGATGCCAACAAGTTAACTGCTTTTAGTTTGTTAGTCTTCAAGCCTGCAAACTGGGCTTCTAATCCAGGTTTGACTGTGCAGGATTGAGGCGGAGGCGCGCAGCACAGCGGTTGTGGGCACATGTGTGCATTAAGGAGGTTTCCGGAACTGATGGTTGTATATTATTATGCATCACTTTATGATACATCATATCATAAAATAAAAACAGATCTGAAAGGTAAAAATGAATGTGGACAAAAAATGTTTTACACACATTCCATCTTTCAGGAAGCCTTCCCTTTTATTCCTCTAGCCAAATTTTCTTCATCACGGTCAAAAAGTCACATCCTCTGAGATGGATTTATAACTTGTATCCATCCTCTATTTATCTACCTCTGTCCTCTCCACCCCTTTCATTTTCTTAACCCTCAGTGTAGAAGGTTGATAAAACCACAGCCCTCAGTCCCAGGCCTTCTGGATGCAACCATTGATGCAAAGTTCCTCTCTTTGTTTTCTGTTTTCCCCTTTTATCTGTTTACCCAGGCCCATTCCTTTCTCCTCTATCAGCACATGGTAGTAGATGTTTATTATATATCATTGACTCTGCATACATGGATAAGTGCTGTGTTTTCTATAGTTTTAGTGTACATGAATGTCACCATGCCACATTGCTCATTTTCTTTTATTTGCAGTTAATAACAGTTTACATTTTTTTCCCAGACCACAAAGGGTTTATAACTCATTGGGGAACCAAGGATTAGGTCAGGAAGGGACTCTAAACAAGCAGTACAATCAAAAAATGTAATCAAGAGCAAATACTAAACTTTATGAGGAAGATAATCAATGAAAGCTGGTGTTCTTAATAATAGAAACTTTTGGGTAATTGCTTTACAGGAAGGTGGAATTTGACCTGGATCCTGAAGAGTTTTACTGCTCACTAATTTTAGATAGAAAATTCTTCTACTTGAAGTCATTTCCATTTAAGACCTAGATTGTTATTTCTCACTTTTCTTTGCAAATTCTTTACTTCTTCTTCCTTATGTACACTCATCAACTTTTGTACTTGACCATTCTTTTTTCTACTCACAAAACCACATATTATTAATATAATAGGTGAAAACTCAAATGAAAGCAGGAAATGGAAAGGTAAACTAAAAATATGAGTCCAGGAGATAGGACACAATAAAGGACTTATGGGGTTTGTGGTAAAATGAAGAACGCTTGCCCTGCCTAAAGGCATTCAAATTTAAGTACGTGTATAATTTATTTAAGGTGACCAATGTCAAGCTTGATTCTACATTCCAGCTTCTAACCACTCACCCCCCCCTGACTCTCCACATTCTAGGTACACTGATATTTCTCCAAACTGACTTTCTGATAAACTGTCAAAAGCACCACTGTTATCTGCCTTGAGGTCTTTTTACACACATTCCATCTTTCAGGAAGCCTTCCGTTTTATTCCTCTAGCCAAATTTTCTTCATCACGGTCAAAAAGTCACATCCTCTGTGTGGCTTCTTTGAGAGCTCTCTGCTCATATTGTCTGGTCTTTTCCATCAAAGCACTCACAGCTACTTACAGTATACTTATTTGTTGGTTGCTGTGTTTAACATCTGTGACTCTTCAATGGCATTGGACAGCTAACAGGGCAAAAGATGCCAGTTTTGTTCACTACTGGTACTGCCTGGCACATGCTGGGTGTTCCATAAGAATTTGCTAACTAAACTAATAAATGATAAAAGGGGACATTCTGGATATTTTTGAATTTAGGGGTAATAATATTATTTTACATTTTTATATAATTTTTTAGTTTTTTTTTCTTTGCCACTATAAAGTGTTTTAAAATTCTCCATGTTGCCGTATGTATACCTGGGCCATTGGTGCTGCCTGCTGCCTAGTCTTCTTAAGTACCCATACACCCATTTTGCTTACCATTCCCTTAGCAATGGACACCTAGGTTGCCTCTCACACCTCACCATCACCAGCAGTGTTGTAATAAACATTGTGTTCTGTCTTTCAAAAACCAAGGTGCAGTTCCTGGAAGTACTTCTAGTAAAATGTTGCAGTACCTATTTAAATTCAAATGCATACCTTCTAAAGTTCTTCATTTCAAGTGTTTTCTACAGTGTAGAATGCAGGTGTTGCCCACCGCAGTATGATATTGGCATCTCCATCCTAATGGCACAGAAGCAAAACTTTCTGATAGATTATGGCTTACACTCTGTACTTAGGCACATAGCTCTTAGGTCGTCTTTCTTAGAGTAAAATAGTCATGCATCTTCCATAATCATAGTTCAGGTCTTTAATAGGCGAAACTTGGAGGAGGTGTCTAGACGGGAAAGGGGAACTGATGTTATTTAAAGCAGTGGTGTGTGGAAGGAACACATACTGCAGAGTCAAGACTGCTTGGCGTCTTGACTTCAGCTTAGCCTTGGCTACTTCATCAATACAATTAGGGTAATTATAGAGCCTCCTGGTGGGGGAATGGAAAGGATTCAGTAGCTACCATAAGAGGTGCATTTTGTGTGATTTCTGCACTGTGGGACTTTAGAGAAGTCTCTTCACCTCGGGTTGGGTTAGGCAGCTTTTCAGATGTCTTCCTGTGGGTTTGTAGAGCCAGCCTGGTCATTTCTGTGTGTCCTCTCCCATCTTCCAGCCTGTGGCAGTGTCGGAGATGACTGCTGCCAGGCTCTCCTAGCTAGGAAAGGAGACGCTGGCGGTGGGTGGCATCTGTGGTTATAAGAAAAGGGCAGGGTGTGGGAGGGGGAAATCCAACTGTGTTTAAGATTTATCCAGTGACCTAAGATCACAACAGCATGAGTGTGAGGGGCTAATTATGGGCTGAGTTAGGTCAGGGTTGGGGTGGCTACCACTCACCACACAGGACAGATGAGAACGAATCTGGCACACATTGCAGTGAGCCAGGCTTGGTGCTTGGATTCTCAGCAATCCCACGAACATTGAGCATCTTTTAAAAACTCATGAAAACAGAATGTTCTTATCAAACTTTAGTTAAAAACCTGGCCACAGAATGGGGTTATTTCAGTGTGTTGGGTACTAAGACTGGGTCTGTTCAGCAGAAATAATTGGGTAAACACATCTGTCCACTTAGTATTTTCGGCTCTCTTCACCAGATTGGCTCACTGAGGGATCAGTAGGGTTTTTGCTCCTACTATATTAAGGCAAGCCTTAAATGCCCAAGGACCACTTGTAACTTTCTGATCCAGAGAGGACAATGGTAAGCAGAGTTGGTTAAGTGATGCTACTTAATTTCCAGTTGATTATTAGTTTTATCTTCGCTCCAACAATTGATAAGAATCTTTATCTGAATGATCAACTTAGTGAAAGTTTGTTTTATCAGAATTATGTTTAATTTCAATATAAAAAAACAGCAAACAGTTATCACAAGTTGGCAGGGTCCCCCCATATCACTTAAATTATTTCCAGGTCATCAGCAGCATAATGTAGAGGAAAGATCATGGGCTTTTTGGCTAAACCTCCACAAGTTCAGTCCTCAGTTTTGCTGTGTACTTAGACAAACCACTCCCTATCCGAACATGGTCCCTTAAACATAATAGAGGGAGTAGTAACTTTGAAGGATTCTTGTGAGGTCCTTTACAATGAATTTGATCTTGCAGTATTTAGCATAGTTTCTGGAATATAGGTGCTCAATAATTGCAGAGTAGTGTTGTACATTTATTTATTATTAGAGTGTGTTTGTGTGTGTATACACGTTATACTAATATATAAATATTAAATTTTAAATTTTCATGTTTTTTTCCCTCAGGATCTTGTCATTCTTCATTGTTAAACTTAGCTCTGGCACATTTGTGGGCTAGTGACCCTTTGCCTTGTTGAATTCCCCCCTCCTCACTTTCCCTATCTTCCTCATTTCTCTGTGCTATTCCCTTCCTGCATCCTCTACATTTCATCACTAACAAGAAAGGTGAATGCATTAGAAGGACAATTATGTAAAAACAAATACTTGGAAAATATCTGTCTGCTTTGCTGAAGAGTAGCCCAGTTCTTGGTAATCAAATTTAGAACAGCTCTCCCTGCACCTGCAGGTTTCTGACGGTCCCATTAAAATGGCAGGTCCCCCAAGTTTTACCAGCCAGAAGCAGGTGAAGTGATACCTTGTGCCCATGTCTCTAGGATTATATTTTGCACCTCTGTTATATTTTGTGCTCTGTTATCATGCCTCCAACCCTGCTGGCACTGAGAAGGCTGGCTTCATAAAAGGCACACATTTCTAGTGTGGGTGGGTGTGAGTATGACTCTGTGGTGCAACCTTAACTGCTCTAGACCTGAGCTTCCTGATCTACATGAGTGAGCTGGAACTAAATGATTCTAAGGTCTTTCTCAGTCTTTAGATTTAATATAGTATGTTGATAGAATGATTAATTATTCCCAGTTTAATTGGTAGATTACAGAATGCTTCAAAACTGTGGCTAACATTAGAGATCCATGTAGAAAAATAATCAACCCCGAATCCTTAAGGATACGTGAGCTGCGTATTAATATGTGTAAACATCTATGGTTCAACTTTTTTAAACCTACATTTTATAAAATATATACAACTTCATGTTTTACCTTCCACAAATGATTTGATTGCTGTGCAGATAAAGGTTATCATTCAAATTATAGGAAGTTTTTAGTTAGAAAGTAATTCACCTCTCCTTCTTGAATCTAACTTTATTTACCAAAGCAAAATAATTCATCACATTTAGTAGGAAGGCTATTACCACTTAAAAATAAAAAGACCTCCTTTTTACTTACATAAAATAAGCAATGTCCCTCGAAATAAAAGTGTAACTGCCACATTTGTTAAATATTCAAGTTGAAGGGCGCCTTAGAACTCTTCTTTGTGGAACTCTTCAAACTATCTTTTCAGACCGCAAAGTACTCCGGTTTGATGGAAAGACTGTTGAAAGGAGACGGGCTCATCGAGATAGAGAGAGGCACCTGCGAGCCAGAACTGCATAGGCCTTTGATTTATATGGGGTGGAAGAAATATATTAAATTCTGTTACAAGAAAAATTAGAATTGTCCTAATTCTAACCCCTTAAACTTATAGAGAGGAAACTAGTCAATCACAGGGAGGCAAGGGGCCTCTGATCCTAATAAGGAATCAGCAACAGAACTCAAATTTTTTTTAAAGATTTATTTATTTATGCATACAAGCTGGGGTACAGGCCAGAGGTGTGGGGCGGTAAGAGGGTTCACCAGAGACAGTGGGGAGCAGAACAGGCAAATCAACAGAAATACACTGCTGTGGGGAGCAGCGGGCGAGTCAGGAGAGATCTGCTGCACCATGTGGAAATCTCCCTGGCCTGGTATTGAACTCGTGCTGCAGTGGCTCTGGATAGCTTCATAGTGCTGGGCTTAACCTGTTGCACCACCAGGGAGGTCCCAGAACCCAAATTCTTAAACCCAGTACAGAGCTTTGCTTCATCGAGTGCTCAGACCCCAAAGCAGCGAGGGCTCCAGCTGCACCAATGCCGGGAACACAAAGGGATGCACCCCCAGCCACGCTTTTGGAGGACTGCCCACATTTGGCTGCCTCTGAGGAAGCGAAAATCACTAGTCTTCACTGTCATCATCTACTCTTCTCATTTTCAGCCTAGTGTCAGGTAAAAATTATTGTTGATAAAATTTTACATCAGAGAAACTGGACCCCACTTGGAAAAGTTGAACAAGGTTGCTCTAAGGCGCAGAGCTCACCCTACCATGGCTCTTTGTTCCTCAAAGAATACTAGATCTTCGGAACCTTAGACAAGGAGTGTCGTCCACCCAGACTCAGGTCAGAAAGGGAGACTTTATGTTCTCCACCCCCACGTGTTTCCAAAGGAGAGAGTAGGGGTTGTGGCAGCTTCTAACTAGTAGTAATGATGTGCGCATGTGCGCTCATGTCTGCATGTTTGCATATATGTCCTTCAGAATTTATAAAATTCTCACACATTTGCTCATCTCCACAACAAACATGTTGATGGACAGTTCTAGGCCTCCCAGACTATTCTGCAACCTGCCGAGGGTTGCACGGCTTGCATGTGGCAGGAGCAGGACCCAAACATAGGTCTTCTGACTTGAACCTGCTGACCTGCCCTTCCACTCACTGCCTTCTCTCACACCGTGCAAGCGTCCATCGTCTGGCTTAGTGGACGGCTTCATGTTCTGTGTGGCCACTGTTTTCTGGTTGATTTTCATGAAGCTACAAAAGTGTTGCATGTATCGCTCCCTTCTGTTTTGAAAAAGAAAATAGCCGTTTCTACTGCTTTTTTCATATATTTATTTAAAGAAACTCTAGAAATGTCCTTTCACAAAACAGCAACGTGGTTAGTGGTGGCTAGATTAGTACCAGGGGCAATGAGGGACAAGGTAAGAGAGAGATTTTCCTGTTATTTTTCATATTTTATTGAACCATGTGAATATATTATTCAGAAGCTGAATATATTTTCAAGTTCTCTAGTCAATTAGGTAAATGTTATCTATAATGATGTTGAATATTCTCTGCCTGGCTTTACTGCAGTATGTTCTTTGGGCTTTACATTTATCATCTGTCATTCTGATAACAACCCTGCAAGGTAGGTTCTACCACTAATCTCATTTTATAGATGAAAAAACTGAGCCATAGTGAGGCTAAGTAACTTAGCCTGGGTAACCGACCAGTGAGTGATAAGAGCTAATTCACATCCAGTCAGTCTGATGCTAGAATTCGTGCCGATAACCACTGTAGGAATGGATTAGACAAACATCAAGAAACTGAAGTTTGAGTGTGTTCCAATATGATGTAAGAGATATTTTTAGTTTGGCACTTTTGAAGTCTGTGAATCCTAAATAACATGTCTATATCTATAGAGCAAGTCCAGGGAGACCATGAAATATCCATTATGCTAATCTAATCGCTAGAGTACATTTATGCCATGCTTGTAACAATATGCTGTAGATTGAGGTACCTGGTTTTCAGTGCCAAGTATTACCAATGCAGAAACACCTGAAGACATGCCCAGGGCAGTGGGTGGGGAGTGGACAGTCAGTGCCTCCAGATGGCGGGGGACAGCAGGGATGAGGGAAAGATGGCAAGAGGCCTCAGGGTGACCTGGCAGGCAGCAGGCTTCGTATGCTGCAGCCATGGTGTGAAGTGCCCATTTTAGGAGACTTGGCGTGTGTCATCTGCTGAAACCCCAACGAGAGAGAGCAAGCAGTGCCTCAGAGCATCTTGCTGTGGTCTCGGGGAGATGGTGCAACTTGAGAAATCCTTTCCTTGCAGTAAAATCATTTGAAAAGCTAGTGCAACTAACAATCACTTGTTATTTGATATCATCAATTATTCTTTCATTTAAACTACATATGCCCCCCTGGAGCGGATATATACAAGTACTAACTCATGCCAAAATGAGAAATGTTTTGTTAATTTAAGAAAAAAATCCTGTCAGGAAGAACATCTTCATCTTTTGTATTTCAAATGAAGCAAACCAATATTCTTGGGCAGAATGAAAAGAAAGACCACCATAGGGAAAGCCTGCCTGGGAGGGGTGTAAGGGAGGGGAGGGCCATAGCAGCTGTGACATGCAGAGCTCTTAGAACAGATATCGCAAGTTCACCTTTGTATGTAAAAAGCACTCAGTGAATGTTAACAGTAATTAGCATCATGGTCATCAGTGTTTACCAGCTTGATTAAATTAATACAATAAATATATCCCAAGGGATTACATTCTTTCCAGTGGCGACACTTTGTAGATTACAAACCATTAAATTGTCTAGGAAGAGTCTGCACTCTCATTTTTGTCTTCTGTCAGTGCCACAAAGCCAGGGCAGGAATGACCTCTGGGACACAAAGAACAGAGTTCACAGGTCAACTCCTCCTCCCACCTTCATAGCCTCAGATTCTGAGACCTGTCCCATCAATGCACCCCTTCCATGCCCTCCAAAATCTAGAGATCTGGCTTGTGTCCCCTTGTTTTCAGCTGCCACCACCCAGGGTTTCTTTCTGGACTCCTTAAGAAATGTGATAATTTCTCTTCTTGTCTATCCTGTTATTCTTAGAAATAATGACACGTAGTCCTTTGTTTATTTTCATCTTGGCGTATGTGTCATCCGTGTGTGTGTGTGTTTGTGTGTGTGTGTGTGTGTGTGTGTGTGTGTGTGTGTTGGTTGGTAGTAATCACAGGGAAGTATAATAAAAGTTAAACGAGAAATTTGGAAGTTATCAAAAATGTGTCTTTAAAGGTGCCACTGCTCATTTAAATTATTGAAAAATGAAAGGCCAGAATTGGTGTTTTTCCTACTTTGATTCTGACCTACGAAAACACTCATGAAGACCTTTCTATCTGTCAGTGCTGGAGCACCTCCCAGTGCTGTGATGAGAAGGAAATCCTGAGTACTCTTAGAGCAGTTCCATTAAGGGATTTGAAGTTCCCCTAGGGACACTCTGCTCTTGCCACCTGTGATAATAGCCACAGTTATACTCCCACTGGTAGCATTTTCAGTTGGAATATTGATCCAGACTTCTTAAATGTATGGTTTATTCTGAATAGCTATGCATACTTGTGATGGAAGAGCTGCTCACATTCTTTCACTGTCCTGCTGCCTTTAAGAAGGAGCTTGGGCAATGTCACTGAAAAAGAAACAAAAAACTAAGAAGAACTCTGGTGATTTTCTTGACTAAAGGAATACCAAGGAACCTGGGAATATTATTTCTTGAAATTTGGAATTAGCTCTCTGAAATTTAGAGCATTAAGGGTAATATCAGATTTATTTTATGTTTTCATGATTTTCTGAGTATAATATATTTAGTAACACTTGTGCACCTCCTGGTAAAAACTGGTATCTCTGTTTTGATACTAAACAGGTCAGTTTGAAAGTCTGTAGCCCTTATTACCTATAACCAAATTGACTTCTAATGGCCCCTCCTTTATTAGGGACATTTAAGAGTGATTTCATATTAATCCACTAGTCTGTGTGAGTGAATATTTTGTTAACATAATATGTCTAAAAAGGTTTTCTTGCTTTTTCTAGAAAATAAAACCCCCTTTATTTACTACCTGTTTGGGTAGTAAGGTTTATTCAACAAGCAGTCATAGAGAATCATGATCTATAGCATGTAAGTCCTGATAACTCATGCAGTGAAAGTAAATAGGCAGAAACCCTGGTTTCTGTACTTCGTCTCTCTAGAATGGCTATTTGAGTAGGATCATATAACTAATCTGGGTTTTTGTTCTATGTCAGCAAAATAAGCATATCAGTAGCAGCAGTTGTACAGTAAGGTCTTGAGGCAAAAGTCCTGGATTTGTAAAGTACTTCTTAAAAGAGAACTGTCTTCAGAAGATTCTGACTGGACTGTAGGTTAGCTCTGAACTATGAAAGTTTATATGACCTCAAGCAACAGTTCTGTAAAAAAGGTCTTTTTTATATTTTATTTAACTTTTCATGACTAGAGCCATTTCCAACCTGTTTTTCCTCTTTGAAGCAACAGCGTAACTCAAGTTAAGAACTTAACACCTTTGGTCTAGCACAGAAGTATATAAACTGATGTTGTGCTGGGGATGGGGCCAGTGGGGAGGGCAGAACAGAACCAAGCATTTCTTAGAATTTCACTTCTGAAGGGAAGGGAGCTGGGTAAATCAGGAGAAAGGGGACAGTGGCAGAGATTTTATAGGCCAGAATAACCACACAGATTTGGGATTTTAGCAGTGACCTTAATGTGGTTATACACGAGCTGAGTCTCAATGATGAACAGCTGAAACTTATCTAATGTTAGAATGCAGTGTTACTTCAATTAAAAATATGTTGCATTGGGTCCAAAAAAAAGAATGTCTACTTCTGAAAACTCAGAATATTGGGAAAGCTCTCTTTTGATGTGCATGCTTTTTCTCTTAAGAGTCTCTCAATGGATATGTTATATTGTACAGAATTCCTATCTGAAAATTGGTCATCGAGAAACTATTCTGCAAATATTCCAGCAGTGCTCAGTCAGAGCTAGAGGCATCCTGACTTACTGTTCATTATTCAAGTTTTTTTCAATTTACTGTTAAGTTTTCAGTGACTGCCCCAGAGGTCCCTGTCATAGCTCATCCCTCCCAAAAGACCACCCCAGCCCACCTACTGGGTGGTAAACTCCTGGGAAGTGGGGAGTGGGAGCTGAGCCAGTGTGTGTGATACAGAACCTCACACACTTGACTCAAAGCCAAAGAACAATTGGATTATGTCAAAAAGGGAAAAGTGCCACGTGCATTTGCCGTGTTTCTTCACAGAGCAAGCCAACTTAAATATAGCCTACTACCACAACTTGTCCAGAATTAAAATAGCCCAGAACAAGTGGCAAATGGCAGGGAGTGGGGCTCTTTGCCAAGAGGTGGCTAAGGGAAGGAAAAACGGGCTTTTGAGATGCATTGGGCAGGCCAGGATGACCACACAGCTGGGACTCCTGCAGTCCTACTTTATAACTTAAATTTCAGGTCACTGAATTCCCAGAACATAAGACTAGTTAAAGCACTCAGAAGCTTAGATGGCTATTTCAGAAGGTGAATAAAATGTGCTATACTACTATTTTTTTTCCCAAGCCAGACTGTATCCAGCTTTATTAAAGATACTTTTCATAAACAATCATGGTATTTCAGGCAGGATATGGGCAGACAATCATTAACAGTATACAACAGCTTTCAAACTCCCCTCTTCAGTGGACTACCAAAATCAGAAAGCCACTATAAAACCCAATGAAGTCTTCATTGGATGCTCTGAACAGGGAAAGTTTAGAGTGAGGGTTGACCTTTCACATTTAGCATGTTGTTTAACAACTTTTCACAAGCCAACCCTGACTTCAGGTAATGAAATGAAAATGGCAGATTTATCAATCTGATGATCCACAATCTAAAAAAGGAACCGCTGCTCTTTTTGGGTGCCGTCTCAGTGGTGACACTGGCAAGTCCAGATTGCCTGACATACTGATAACCATTTTTTATGTTGTCAGGTCTCAGGGCTTAAGGAAGTCTATGCTGAAGGCAGAAAGGGAGGACATAAAAATAAAATTTTAGTTTTTCCCTATATGGCATCTGTGCCAAGGTGGCTAATGTGTGTCAGCATCAAGGAATCCCTCCCTCCTCCTGGGAACCAAGAGGAAGTCTCTCAAAACTAGAAGGGAAAGGTTTTCTCTCTCACATCAATCCAGCTTTGGAGACGTTCTATTAGTGACATATGCCTTCCCCCAAAAAACAACAATGATGTGTTCTGTGTGCTAACAACATAGCTTAAAAAAAAAGTAAAACAAAATTCTGCATTTTTATAAAACTTAATAAAAAATAGTATTTCAAACTGTACAGTCACCAGAAGTAGAGAGTTATCAAAAATGCACATACTTCACTTGGCCTCTCCAGCACCTTCAGCTTTCTGTGCCTGGTCTGTTTTGGCATCTCCATTTTCTGCAGGGTTATTCCCATCCTTGCCAGCATCAGCTTTACCCTTTTTTCCTTTGGGTACCTTCTCTACCTTCTCTGCAGGGGCTTTTTAGGCTTGGGCTCTGGCTTTGGAGGAGCGGGTTTAGCAGATAACCTTGCGGATCTTCTCTGTGGTTCGCCCTTCACGTGGGCTTTATCGCCTTTAGCATCCCGGTCAGCCTTTCTCTTGGGCGCGGTGGCGGCGGCGGCAGGACATAGACCCTGGGCACGGAGATGCAGCGGCGGGCGGGCTTTGGTTGGTCCGGGGGTCATCCTCGAGCCGCCTTCTTCACTGCTCTATACTACTATTTTAAAATTAAAATCCGGTTACTGAATTATAATCTAATGATTTCTCAGGTAGGCTTTCCAGGCATAGAAGACATTTTTACCCCTTAAACTGAATTACATAATAAATCCGTAAGAAAGCCTTATTTGATAAGAAACCTGGTGCCATACAGAATGAAATTGTAATTTAAAAATATGAGCAGCCCTGACTTAATTAGTTACCAGTATAGTGTTAGTAGTTGGTACAATAGTTTTAGCTAATATTTCCACTAAATTATTCCTGAATGAGTTGGTTTTTGGTTTTTATTGGTTCCAACTCTGTTATGTTTCCTGGGATTCAGTGAAAGGCTCCCAAATTTTATTAGCAGATAATAAGAGTAGTTAGTATTTGCCCCAAGTGATGACAAACCAACCTCAAGTAAAAACATTTGCATTTTTAACATTTGTTGTTGTGGGTCTATATTCCAATCAGATAAAACAAGCACATATTAAGATGTGTGTATATCATATACTTACACATATTAGGCCCTTAAAATTCACGGTCAGATTAAACCAAGTGAATAGTTAGTACCACTTGAGAAATTTTTAATGATACAAGGAGTTCATCATCTTATAGCATTTTAATTGGTACTTATAGTTGTAGTTACTTTTAAGATTACAAAGCAGATTAAAAATAATCATCCCAGGTCTTTCCATTTTATATAAAATGCAAATGGTTTGCATCAAAAAGTAATTTTGCACTTTCAGAGCCAATGTCAATATGTAGTTTTCTGGAAAAGGTAGTTGAACAAGTAACTTGCCTGAAGTTACTCATCATATTAAAATATGTCCCTTGTGGTGACTGAATGCAGTGTTTCAGCCCTCTGGGTGTGACAGCCTGTGCTCAGCCCAGCAGCACCACCCTCATCTTTCCACTTTGCCAGATCACTCATTTGAGCTGCTGTTGCCATGAAGAGATCTCAGAAAAACATTGCAGGAAAATTTCACATTAGCAATTAACTGTTGCCAGCAGAGATCATCTGTCAGGGAGAAATTTAAGGGAAAAGAAGCTATAATTTCCCCTCCAGAATCTCAGGGGGTGGTCAGAGCAGGATGGTGATGCATGCAATAGAGGCGTGGTAAGTAGGAAAAGAAAAATGATTATGGCATGTAGGGTTGAGTAGAATTACCAGTGTGCTTAGATTGGCAAATAATTTCAGTGTGTCTCTAGACATTTGTAGATCATTAAGTTGGTTGGTTTTGTTCAAGGTAGAATGCAGAGCATTAGAGATTGATCCTGAAACAAGGATTTGGACAGAAATGAGAAGATGTCAAGAGAGACAGGCCAGGGGTGATTATTTTAGGGAACACATATTCAAACTTATCTGAAACTTGGAGAATTATCAATTGGAGAATTATCAACAGGAAGACAAGGAACAGCAGGACATTGGTGATGTTATTAGTAAGAGCTCCTAACAGCACAGTTTCCCAGCAGTGGACAAAAAGAGGCTTCTTAAACTCTCCTTGCTGTGAAACAAATGCCATTTTCCAGGGCATCCCAATTTCTCAATGGAAGAAGCCCTGTTACAGGGCTATGGAGTCCACATGTACACCCAAAGGGACTGCCTTGTTTTCGATGTTACGATTGACTCCCATAGGCCTCTCCTTTTCTTGATGTGTCTCACCTCCTCAGGCTTCCGGGTCAACCCAAAATGACTGCAGCTATAAAAGGGCTTTTTGCCCCCCATCTCATTCCTGCTAGGGTAAAGCAAAGAATGTGAAGTATCATCCTCCCATCATGTCCAATGCAGCATTATTTGGGTACAAAATTATAAATACATTATGTCAGTTTCCTCCAGAATCCTAGAGAGCCTCCAATGGCTACAGCATCCCCTGCATTAAGTGGAAGGAGATAGCCCATGTTCCTGCTTCAGATAGAGCAAAGTAGGCACAATGTGAAGGCACATCCTTTTGTCACCAAGTCTGCTGTCACTTCATAGACTACTGTGATATATTGAAAAGGAAGGAAAAACTGTTCCCTTTACTGCTGCTGGATAAACCGTAGCACACTCAGAAAATCTGACAAGGAAAGTAGAGCGTGGTGCTCAGAGGTAAAGCTGAAGACCTATAGAGCAGCTGTCAGAACCCAGCAAAGGGGCAGGTAGGGCCCTGACCTTTCTGCTCACACTGGATAACCCCCAGCCAAGGGAGGGTAGGTTTGGGGCTGGGCGGGTAACACCTCCTGCCCCTCCAGACTAGAGTCTGACTTTCTCCCCATTACAAGATGATGGTCAGGAGATTTTGAATTCTTGGGCTACAAGAAAAATGCTTACCTAAGTGTAAATCTCATCCTCAGTTACCCCTCGTTCTTGGGATATGCGGCATTCCTCTCTGCGCCTGGAATTCTTCTTGAGATTATTTGGGCTCTGTCTGAATCTTGGATTAGTGAGAGGAGTCGTTCCATTGGTTGAGTGCATCTGTCACTAAGGAATGGAGTCCAGGGAGGCAGACCCCACATTCCACTATGGCTGCAGCAGGAATCTGCACCCCACTGAGGCATGGTACTCCAGCCCCAGAGTCCATTAGTTCCACTATCAAAAAAAAAAAAATGTTAAAACGTTCATCAAAATATGTCTAGAGCACGCATCCAGCAGGTGACAGGCTCGTGATCAAGATTATTCCAAGTATTATAAGCACTGTAAGGAAACATGAAGGGAACACTGGTCTGCTGAGACAGAATAACTACGTTGCTGCCATTTCAGCAGTCCTCTCATGCACACTGCAATTTCACAGCATGTGAAACAGAACTAAGTGAAATGGTAAACTGGTAAACTTGAGATTTTTTAGAGAGACATTTTAGATTGTAGGAGAGAACAGATCACTGACAATATATCAGGACCAGCAGGAAAAGATTCTTATCATTTGAACCAGCATTTAACCTGATCCTTCTACTTACTTTATTTGAATCCTGCCTTGCCTTTCTACCACCATCTCTAATGATGAAGTATATATATTTTTTTATCTTGATGTTACATATACTCATGCTCAGAGCTTGCCTTTGTCCCCAAATTGTACCAAATATTATTATCTAAAGACAATATACAGAAAATCAGTCACATGGCTTATATATTTGTTTCTGCTCCCATCTCTCTCAATATCCTTGGATAAGCTATTTTATCTGTTAAGTATTGGGCTGAAAAGTCTCTGTTCTCAGTTTAACACAGCAGATGCTGAAAACAGGTAAAAGCAAAAGATATTTTTGAGATTCTTATGAGGAAAAAGAAAACTTAAAGATTTCAGGACAAACCAGATGATCTTCTGATATTTCCTTTAAAACTTGGAGGCGTTAATTACTAATTTGGTGATTTAGGAAGGCAACTATGAGTTGGATGAATCTGTAGTATTTTTAACACCACCTAAAAATGTTCTTGTTAAAGAATAACCTTGATGAAAACCAAATCTTTCCTCTAGTCTTTAGTAAGATGCTTTTTAAACTGTGTTATTTCATTTGAAAGTCAGCCAAAACTGGTTTAAAAAACATGTAGGAGAAGAAAGCTCAGAATTTACATTTCATAGTTGTAAATGGATGAGAGTCGTAAATCTATTAAAATTAAAAAATCAAATAGAGAAATAAGGAGGGCAATAGACACAGTAGACTCAAAAGAAAGAATATAAGAAGATAAAATTATGAATGAGTGAATTTTTATAGCAGAAAAAATATATACTCAAAAGAGGAAATAAATAATGGAGTGTTTGTTAAAGTAAAATCTAGAAGGCTGTAGGACAGAAATCTTTCTTTGCACCATAACCAAACAGCTTGTCCTACAGGTTAGGAGATCCAAGTTCTGCCTGCTTGCCCTACTAAATTAGCTTTGTGACTTTGAATATGTTCCTGGACTCTCTCAATCTGAATTCTCTACAGAAGACAGTGTAATTGTCTAACCACAAGGGAGGAACTTTGTGGGCTCTCAGAGGCCCTTCCAGTACTAATTGTGTTTTTTAATCTGCCTGGTAAAGCAGAACTTTCAAGAATCACTTCCTTAAAACCAGAAGGTTAACATAAATCAGAGTAAATCCTTTGTGCTCATTATATTATTGTCCCCAATATCTGTTGCATCAGCAAAAACTGAAGATTGAAAATAGAAATAGTCAGGGACTTTTTGGTTGAACTATTGAATGGATTTCTTGTCAGGGACCAGGCATGAAAGAAATGTAATTACAATTCCTACAAGGAAACATGAAGGGAACATTAGTCTGCTGAGACAGAATAACTACGTTGCTGCCATTTCAGCAGTCCTCTCATGCACACTGCAATTTCACAGCATGTGAAACAGAACAAAGTGAAATGGTAAACTGGTAAACTTGAGATTTTTGAAAGAGACTTTTTAGATAGAAGAGAGAAAATGGATATTTTATTACCTAAGAGAATCTGTCCAACTTTGAGTTCAAGGAATTCTAAAGAATTTCTGTCTTTTTTTTTTTTTTTTTTTTACATACAAGCTGGGGTACAGGCCAGAGGCGTGGGGAGGCGAGAGGGTTCACCAGAGACAGAGTAGGGAGCAGAACAGGCAGATCAGAAGTACACTGCTGAGGGGAGCAGCGGGTGAGGCAGGAGAGGTCTGCCCCACCATGTGGGATTCTCCCCGGCCGGGCGTCGAACTCGCGTCGCCGCTGCCAACAGCTCCACAGCGCAGAGCTCAACCGCTGCGCCACCGGGGAGGCCCAAATTTCTGTCATTTTTAGGAAGTGAATAATGTTTGCTTAATTTTTTTAATGTATAAATGTTTATACAATGGACTAGTTTGGGCACCAGACGATACAGTTACTGGGCATTTGGGCTACCTGTGTTCCAGTCACTCAGTTTGACCCTTACCTGAACACTGCCGTCATCATGTGTTTTGACCTCTGGCTAGCCTTCATTTGGTCTAATCCTTCATCATACTTTAGTACCCATAATGGACCACTGGTAAAAGATAAAAAGTTTAGCAACACTGATGTAGAAATAACAGCATTGACAGGATAACTCCATTGCCCGGAATAAGTCTCAGTTACGAAGGTTGCTAAGTTCCTGTTAAGATGCCTTATCAGGCACATCCAGATGTGTCTACTACAGCACTAAAAGAAAATGTTGTCATGCTTATACTAGTTTTGTTTTACAGAGTATGTATCCTTTTAAAATTATTTCTTAGGAAAAGCCTACTAACAACTTGAACTAAAGACTCATCCTTTAGTAGTAAGCCAAATTTAGCCAAGGCAGTTTCTATAAAATTCGCCATAGGAAAGACAAAAACCTTCTTTCAACAAATTAAAAAGCACCTTAAAACTATAATAATAATGTGCACTTACATGATTTTGCAGTTGTCAAATTGCCTTCACATTTTTCACTTGATCCTAGCTTAACCCTTTTGTAGTTCATCTGGTCCAAAGTCCACTGAGGGCTGGGTGCCTTCTCTTCTCGAGGCTCTGTGCTGTTCTGCATCCTCCTTCTCCTCGTTCAAGTCTCTACCCTATATCAAGGCCACCTTTCACCATCTCTGCTTCTCCCAGAAAACAGCCCAGCTAGAGAAAGACGCAGAATCGCACAGACCTGAAGTTGGGTCCTCCTGGTCCCAGCCAGCAGTATCAGTCTCCTTTCTCCCACTCCTCAGCATTTTTGGACAGTGCTGACTCCCCATTGTCACCTTTATAAGCCCCTAGCAGCACAAAATTTTAGAAGACTAATAATGACTAATAGTAATTGATAACCTAAGTTAGTACTAAGCACTTCGTATAAATCAGTCTGACCCAGGAAAACTCTAAAAGATCATTATATCCCCGTTTTAGGTGAGTAAATTGAGGCTGAAGTGACCCAGTCAGCATCTGATAAACTGGGTCTGAACCGAAGTCGGTGTGGTTCCAAAGCACACAGCACTCTGTCTCTCTCAAGCTGAGGATTCTTCCAATATTAAAACAGTGGATCAACCTATCAAAGTTGCTACTTTTTTTCTGTTTCCTTATTTCAGTTTATCCAAGACCCGACTCCAACAATTGTCACCTTCTCAAAGTTTCTTCATTTTCTTCTGAATCTCTGAGCATCTTTCTTCCTACCTTTCAGCAGGATCTGCTCTCATTTTCTTAAGATAGGAGTAAAACATCTTGTCCCTTGGCCCAGCTAATCCTTCTGGTTACTGTCCAAATTTCCTCTTTCCTTTCTGGGTCAAAAGTCTCCAGCAAGTAGCCTACACCTGCTTCCTGTACTTCCTCTGCCCATTTCCTTGCTGACCCCCTTCAGTCTGGTTTCTGAAGTGACCTTTTTGTTAGAGCTGCCCTCTCAAAGGTCCTCAGCCTTTTCTCACTTTTCTCCAACACACAACAACAGATCAACAAGCCATCCTTTCCTCAAATTCTGTCTGCACTTTTTCAGCCAGTCCATGCAGCTGCCCCAGAAAAGATAGAAATTCAGATCTGGCCCACTTAACTCCTAAAAGGTACATTAGATTTATCCAGGAATAAGAACTTTGAGTGATTCTATTGGAAGTTCACCTACCAGTGTGCTGCCACCTCTCAATTTACTAATTCCTGCACTGAGTCCCTAGGGTGCTTTTATCCCAGTCCTCAGGTTGCATTTTAACTCACTCACTTGATGGGTTCATCCACCTTTTGTGACGTCGTCATCCATGATCATGATGCCCACACTCCTCTGTTTCTAACCTTGATCTTAACTTTGCATTTCAGCCCCATATTTCCAACTATGACTGTGTCATGTAAAACCCTACTTGTATGACAGTGTCATCCTCTGCTTGTCTTCACCTCCAAGCTGTCTCCCCCTCCCACCTGCACAATATCTATCTGTGATAAAGCCATTCCTCCAGAAACCAAGTCATATCTTGGTGGGTTACCAAATGGTATTGAGGACCACCTCGGTCCCAGACTTTTTTGTTAAGAACTGGCAAAACTAATATGGAGGCTGCCCTCCAATTTCAAAGTTGTGACAGTTATTCCCTTAAAATATCCACCAGTTACTCATTTCTTATGGGCTGTTCCTCTCCTTAGCCGCTTGCATGCCACGCTGGGGTTGCTGCAGCAGCTGCTTGTCTAAGTCCCTCCGAGAGCCCGACTTCTGGTCTTTTCTCACTTCCTTTGTCATATAGGATGTTCTATAAATACTTCTACATCGTGGGATTGCTTTTTGTTTTTAATTACTGTGAAGGGTAACATAAAATTTAGCATCTTAACCATTTTCAAGTAGACAGTTCAGTAGTGTTGGTGCATTCATGGGATCGTGCAGGCTCCAGAACTTTTTCATCTTGCAAAACTAAAGTTCTATACCTGGTATGTAAGTCTGTTTCCCCTCCCCCCAGACCCTGGCAGCTACCCTCCTTTATGTCTCTCTGCATTACTCTAGGTACCACCTATGAATGGACTCATAGAAAATTTATCTTTCTGTAACTGGTTTATTTTACTTAGCGTAATCTCCTCAAGGTTCACCCATATTGTAGCATGTGTCAGAATTTCCTGTTTAGGGCTGAGTAATATTACATTGCTGTATACCACGTTTGGTTTATCCATTCCTCCCTTAAGGCACATTTGAGTTTCTTCTGCCTTTAGGTTGTAGTGAATCATGCTGCTGTGAATATAGTTGTACAAATCTCTCTTTGACACCCTGCTTTCAACTCATTTGGTAATAACCCAAGAGTAGAAGTGATAGATCATGTGATGATTGTTTTTAATTTTTTGAGGAATTACCACCCTGTTTTCTACAGCAGTTGAGCTATTCTATACTCCCACTAGCAGCATACAGGTTTGTAGTTTCTTCACATACTGCTCAGCACTTGATATTTGCTGGGTTTTGATAGCTATTCTCATGGGTATAGGACTATACCTCAGTGTGATTTTGATTTGCATTTCTTGGTGATCAGTTATGACCAGTGATGCTGCTTTTCATGTGCTTACTGGCCGTGTAGATCTTGCTTGTTGGAGTGTCTGTTCAAGTCCTTTGCTCACTTTTTAATGAGGTTTTTGTTACTAAACTGTAGAATTTTGATATATTCAAGATACTAACCCATTATCAGAGAAAGGATCAGCAAATATTTTCTTCTAATCTGTGGGTTGCAGGTGATTATATTTTAAAGAAGTTTTAATCTTATTTAGTGGTACTGTTTTTGAGCTTTAGAATGACCTCATTAAAAAGGACTTTTGTCTAAAAAATTTACAGGATTAAAATAGCCCTTAATTTTTTATATCAGATTTTTCTCAATGCATAAATTACATGGGGAGGTAAATTTTAGGTAAATTTTATACAACTAAATAAAATATAAGATAGGCAATTATTTGGCATATTCCACCTGAGGATTAGAAATGAGCTTTTGACTTAGCCTATCCAAAGAATATAGCTTTTAAGCTTATTAAGTTTGATAAAATGTTAGGGAGTAAAGTCTGTAAAGTAATTAAGAAGTAATTATTTTTCCAAGCTTGAAAATGTTTCGGATATAGAAGAAAAATCTGTAAAAGAAGTTGAATACTAGATTTTAGTGTCCCCAATATTGACCCTGAGAGGGGTTAGAGCTCAGCAAACTTAGTAGAAAAGGAACTTAGAGTATTTTTTCCTAATAATCTTCCAGGTTTCAAAAAAGGATTTATAGGACATTATGATGAGTCACACCCATAGTACCCCATTCCTGACATTGGGGTATGTTAAAGTTGTATAGTAAGAGAAGATAACCATATATGTACATTGAGAAGAATTTTACTCCCAGTTTCCTGGTATCCCTAACAAAAAGTGAAACAATAATTACATAGTTTTTATTGTACAATGCATGCAAGAAAGCATACCAGTTTATCATCAAAGACCAAAATTTTCCTTGACACTTAAGAAAAATGTATCACAAGGTTTTTACAGACATGATAATGCACTATGAACAGCATTTTACAAAAGGTATATAAACATTGTTTATATGAATCTTGGTTCTTCCTTGATAGAACACCAAAGGTATAAATGAATTACGATCCTAGGAGGGCATTTCTTGATAGTTAAAGTTACATGATTTAAAATTTAATCTCATGGACAAAAATTGTCTGTGACCTAGACTTGCCTCAGCCTAGTGTCTGGCCATTATTAAAGCTTTCAAGGCCTGTTTCATCATATGTCTATGAAAACTTAAGCCCTAGAAAGATCAAATACCAAGCTTCAATGGGATATCATACCCCTTAGTTTACATTCTATATCTAAATAACTTGGTATCACTTACCGGAAAGGAAGAGATGAATTCCTGCCCTGGCAAAAAAGGACAACTATTTGCTGATGGTGTAGCTTGTTTTAAGTCAGGCCATAAGAATTTTGTCTTGAAGTTGCTCTTTCAGGTCCTATCTTTTTTAAAAAAAAAAAAAAAAAAAAAAAAACTTAGAAGAAAACTAACATTCAAGAACTAGTACATAAAAAGATTGGACCTGTAAGACAGTCTTTCCAAACCAAATTTACTGAGGATGGAGCTCTAGCAGCACCGTTGTTCGTCCTAGATTAAACTCTTTATTAGCCATGTCAGTGAGTAGATGTATAAAAGACAAAGTTAGAAGTTGGGAACGACATCTAAGGGACCCTCATGTACTTTAGCAGGAAGAGTATATGCCTGTGCCTTACCAGGTTGGTTTAACCAGAATATCAAATCTTTCAACCAAGATTGAAAGGCTAGCTCCTTACATGTGTAGTAACTGAGAAAGCCTCTGCTTCAGCTCTGTGGAGCCCCTAGTTCTTGTTCATATCAAGAGTATTCTTAGCTTCATAGACTGGTTTATCCTTAAAAAGGACTACAACTGTATGCACTAATTGTTTTCCATAAATCTAGGTCTCTCACACATGAATATTGTCATAGTCCAGAAGGAAGGCTAACAGGTCTTTTTTTTTTTTTTTTTCATTTTCTTGTCCTTGATGCCATAGCCCAAGAAATAATTTTGGTTACTCTCAGGTACTTTCAAGAGAACCAGAAGGAAATATTAATAGAAGGATAAGTAAGGATAGAAGCAGGGAGGTCAGGTCTGCCTTTTGCAGTAACCCAGTAATAACAGTGATTGACCTGGAGTGAGGAGAATGAGAAATGGTTGAATTGGGGATATATTTTGAAAGTGGTGCCAACTGTATTTGCTGACCAGAGAAAGGCAGCAGCAAGGCTGACTCAAGGATTTTGGTTTGAGCGACTGGGAGAATGGTGTTGCTATCAACTGAGATTCTTAAGTATAATTGTTTTTATTTTTAAATTTTGCTAACAGTTGTCTTTAAATATTTGAACATCAAAGCAAATCACATACACAGTCCCTGAACCAGTTAGGTTGTACCTCTGCCTCAAATTTTAAAAGTCATATCAGTAAACTTTGACTTAGTATATTAAAAATTTTAGAAATTAAAATGAGCATTTTTGAAGCAGTTTATTCCTGTGAAGAGTGTGTAAAAAGTAGAAATAGCAAAATTTATAACTGTTATATGCTGTTTTATCTTAATCTAGAATGTACAATCATTCTGTTTAAAATCTTTATCAAACATGTCGGCAATCAGAGGTAGAAAAGATAAACTTACAAGTCAGCACAAACATTCAAGGCACCAGATGTACCTTAGTAGAAGGTGTCTATGCAGGACATGTTCAATGCATTCTTGATAATACTTGATAATGCTTTCTTTGCATTATGTTTAGAAAAAACTGGGAAAGCCAGGCTATTTTTTTTCTGAGTAAATGGACATGAGACTTCATGCAACGTTATTAGCCATTAAAGAAAAAGAAAAAGCACTCATCAAGTTACTGATTGGAAAAATAATTTGTAATTTAGTTCTTGAGTAGAGGTGATAACTAACATTCAGAAATTCCATATTTACTGCTTCAGCTGCTCACCCAGGACTTCTGCGGGGCTGTGTCCAGAAGGGAGTCACTGAGCTGTTGAGTGAGCTGAACCAGCTGCCTGGGTTTCTCTCTCTCTCTTCCCCCAGACCTAGTAACTCTCCCAAGTTGAAACTTTTATTTGTAAAGAGTAATCGCCCTAACAGAAAGTTAACCTCTGATGTCTAGCAGAAAGAATTTGCTTTTCAATTTTTACTGCATTTTATGTGGCAAAGTAAATGAGATAATAGCATCGATATTTGGAGTTTCAAGAAGACTTAGCGGATATCGGTTGGCTCTTGAGTAAACGAACGGCTGCTTCTTGGGCATGCGTGTTCCTTTCGTGTGTGTTTTCCATGTCACAGCTACAGCAGCAGGGACTCCACTTTGGGCTGTCTCAGCTAATATCCTAGACCAGCTAGCCTGAACCCCATCCCCCCAGTCCGTGAACAATGGCATGTCTTACCTGTTGCCTGATTGAAGGGGCTATGTATTGCTCTAGACCAGAGCCTGGGACTGAACACATGAATTCACTAATGAGCCAGGGTAAGATCCAGATCTTCCCTAGACAAAATTTAGACATCAATGACCTGGTCACAAAAGCTGAGTGACAGCAAACTCAGATGGGTTCCTATTCTCTTCTACTTCATCAGGTACAGGACTACTGAAAGATCTTGAGCAGATTCCTGGTTTTAGTTTGAATGTAATTTGACTCATTTTGTGAGCTTGAGCATTGACTGACACAGGAGCAACATGAGGTGGAAAAGGACCCCCCTTCTGTTTGGTTTCATAGCAAGGGGCAAAAGAGTAAAGGTCCAAAATCACAAGTGATCATTTACTGATGCTCTAGTTTAGCATATTGTAAAAGGCAGTAGAAATAAAACCGTCATTTTACTTGACTATGTGGTGGTGGGTTGTGCGTTTATCAGTAACCTGTACGTGTTTTGTAAATTTGTCATTCAAAGGGCAGCAGATTTTATTATAAGGCAGCATGACTCTGCACTCTTAGTCTTCATTAATTATGATACCTAGACATAATTAGGCGCTAGCTGAGAAGAATAGACTTAAAAAAAAAATAGTCCAAAGTAGAGGAAAAAAAGAGTTGAGATTCTGAGAAACAAAGAACAAAGCAGAGAGCACCCAGTGATTCTCAGGCACAACACATGGGACAACTCACCACCCATTATTGGAGTGACTCCCACTGGGGTTTTACCACAGCAGTCGTGTGGGAATGTGTCCCTACCCTCTGGATTTTAATTTTGTTTCATAGTCTATGGTAACCTATTGACAGATATGATCTTAAAACAGTCTCCATGATTAAAAGATAATTTTGATAATTGAAATTTTAATTTTTAAGAATAGTATATTTTATAAAAATAGAATTTATTTTAGAGCAGTTTTAAGATTATCAAAAAATAGAGCAGAAAGTCAGAATTCCTATATACCTCCTCTCCCTACATCTTGCTTTTGAGTGCATTTGGTATAATTGATGAGCCAATATTAATATATTAGGAATAACTAAAGTCCATAGTTTACATCAGAATTAACTCTGTGCAAGTAAAGTGGTTTTTGACAGATGCATGATGTCTAGTATCTCCCCACTGCAGTGTCACACAGAATAGTTTCATTCCCTTGTGCTCTCTTCATCCCTTCCCCGTTTTTACCCTGAGCCCTTGGCAACCACTTACCTTTCTAATGTCTCTGTAGTTTTGTCAATCCAACTGTTCCTAAGGTTTCATTTATTCATACAGTGAGCCCCCCATAAATACTAATGTGCCTAGCAGTTTTCTAAGTATTCGGAATATGGCAGAAGGCCAAAATTTAAAAATCCCAACCTCCATGAAGCTTATACTGCAGTGCATCAAGCTCCCAGGTTTGGCTAGTTTGTATGTGGGAGTGAAATGAACCTGTGAGAACACAGGATGAGAGGAGGTAGTTGAAGAAAGTAATTTGAGAATGGTACCTCCTACTAGATCACCCCATGGTCTCATTCAGACCCATCCTCCCTCTTTATTTCCTGCCGTCTAGTTCCAGGAATTTGTTCTGTTGTCCTCTTCCAGCTGCCACCTGTGTTTCCTCTCTCAGATCAACTACAGCAAACACCATTTCCCAACTCTTCCCCTCCTGCCATCCCTGAAATAAGTGCAAGCACTTCTTTTATGATAAGCTTTTATGATCAGTTATTTGTAGCACTGCCTAGTATTAATAAAATACAAAGTTTGTAAAATTATAAGCACAATTGCTCAAGATCATCCTATAAATACTAATTAGGCAAGGTCCTCCCTTTGGAAATGGGTTACCCAAAGTTCTCATCTTAACCCTCCAAAATCCCCTCTTGTTAGGCAAGGAGGCCTCCTTTCCCTATCCTTTTCCCTACTGCCTGCTTCCTGGTCCTAGCGTTGCACCTGAAATAAGTGCTTTCATTAAGTGAGGATGGACAAAGATCCATTTTCCTCCAACTCTGCCTTACTCTTTTCCTTTGGTTTCATGTGAGAGATGCTCTTAAAGAATCTAAGTGGACTACTGGTAGCCTTCCTGAACATACTCTTAGAACAGGTCAGCTCTTACAGGCTTCTGAGAGCTAGCTGTGTATATATCTTTGCAGCCCCACATTCAGTGACAGCACACTGGTAGCTTGAAATTGGCTGTGTGGGAGTATTTGCACCAGGGAAACTGGTCAATGCCTCAAATCAAACTTTTACATTTTTTTCCCCCAGAGAGCTACTTCACCAGCATACACCCTGGATAGACCCTTTTTAATCCGATTCATACAGGTACATTCTTAATTCTACCATAGGAATTAAATCTATGAATACACCATTAATTCGTATTATCTAATTCTATTCTTCATTGTTTGGAAAGAATGTCAATCCAAGTCAGCAAGAAATTTGATCCAATAAGTTTTGAAAGCCAGACTTTGTATCATGCTGCGCAGAACATCATTTTCTTCTCCCTTGAAAGTGAGGAGTGGGGCAACATACCAGTAGTTTCATCCATGTGATCTTATTGGAACAATCACAGCTATATGACTAAAACTTGCTGTTGCAGGTGTCTGGCTGTGATCACAGTTGGCATTTCTTTCCCTGGGGTCACAGGTGTCATGAACAGGTGTCCAGGTGGCTGCCCTTGCTATTACCTTTTTTTTTTTTCGTGGTAACATTGGTTTACAACTCTGTATGTGATTGAGAGCCATAGGGTCACACCTCTTCAGATGTATGTGACCACACCACGCCTTCCACCAAGACATGTAGCCCTCCACTGCAGTGCTTTGGGTCCCCTCACCATCCTTCTCTCAGCCCTTCCCCTCCCGCTCTGGTAGCCTCAATTCTAGAAATCAAAGTCAGATTTCTAGGGTTTATTATTAACGGTTTCTGTCTGACTCTTTTTGTTTCTCTATATTGCATGTAGTGACGCCAGTCGGTACTTGTCTTTCTCCTAATTTATTTCATTAAGCATGGTTCCCTCCAGTTCCACACATGCTGATTGCCGTTTGTGCTCCATACAGGACTGCACATGCAAGAGCAAAAGCTGACGCCGCTGACCAGGCTGCACTGGCTGCCCGGCAGGAATGCGACATCGCCAGAGCTATAGCCCGGGAGCTGTCTCCTGACTTCTACCAACCAGGTAAAACAGGTGTCCTGTGATGGGACAGATAGGCGCATTGCCTCTTGTTTCCTTTTCCCTGTAACTTGAAGGTCTGTGTTTCATGAATCCCAGCAACACTAAAGGTGGACAGAGTACAAATATCTGAAGTTGGAGTGTTAGCACTGCAGATTTAGATTATTCCCTGGCATATTTGCCTTCCCACACCCGGAAACAAACTTTGAGCTGATAGCAGTAAATGAGACAAGAATCTAAAAGAAGTATCTCTTTCGAAGAAACTGTGAATCATTGACCATTGCAGATTCTATACCCCATATTCAGAGACACCTGTGACAGTAACATTAGCAGGAAGAGAAGAACCAGTAAGTACCATGACTGTTTTATTTTGAAGTACAGCTCAAAGTAGCAGCATGGTTAGGAAGTAAAGAATTATGTCACCTAAAGACAGGTTAAGAGAAGAATGCATGTCATGATGGCAGATGAAAGTGACAACTTCCAAAAAATCAGTCCTATTATCTGCCTCTCAAATGTTGTAAATTAGCAGCAAACAAGTATTTGCATAGGTTTAAATATCTAACTCACCCCTCCTCATGGTTTTCTGGAGAGTGTGTCCATCTCTTTCTGTAATAGACCGTTATTAATAACAATAGCCACCTTCTTATATAAACTCTTCCATTGTTTTATAACAATATAGTGGTTGACAGTTCAACAGATTTCTACGTGAAGAGACCAAAATGTTTTAAATTTCTCAATCAAAATTTCTATTTTCCTGATAAGAATTTTTCCACATCGATTTTTATTAAATCAAGCTGGATAATTAGCACCCTGCACAATTACGTGTTCGATACATGTTTAGTTCCAGTGAAGATAGAACATTGGAAGTCACAGAGCACTGTTGTGAGTAAATGAACAAGGTAAGTCAAAGCTAGAAGAATAGCAAGATACACATAAAAGCTAGAAATCGGACTGTAACAAAGGATAGAGAAATGAGAAGGAAATGATGATTTTTTTTTTCTGCAAAGAATGAAGACAATAAGAAGCCATGTTAAAGACGACTCATTTTATTTTTATTTTTTAATATATATTTTTATTGTTATTTATGTCTTTTACATTTTGTATTCCCCTTAGGTAGCCCACCACCAATTCACCCGTGATCCATCTCCATGGTCCCTTGTGTTCTTTTCTATTCCATTTTGTGCCCTTTTACTTCCCTCCCTCCGCCTCCCTGCTCCCCCCCCCACCCCCCCCACTGATTGTCTCTCTCCCACCTGGCCTCCCTATAGTCCTGTTATAAGTGAAACCATTCGATATTTTTCTCTTTCTTTCTGGCTTATTTCACTGAGTATGATCCCCTCTAATTTCATCCATGTCGCTGCAAATTGCATGTGTTTATCTTCTTTCCATGCTGAATAGTATTCCATTGTGTATATGTACCACATGTTCTGGATCCAATCATCTATTTTTGGACATCTGGGTTGCTTCCATACCTTTGCTATTGTGAACAGTGCCGCAGTGAACATACGGGTGCATGTATCCTTTCGGATTAGTGTTTTTGTATCCTTTGGGTAAATTCCCAAAAGTGTAATTGCTGGGTCATATGGAAGCTCCATGTTTAGCAGTTTGAGGAATCGCCATACAGCTTTCCATAGTGGTTGGACCAGTTCACATTCCCACCAGCAGTGTAGAAGAGTTCCTTTTTCTCCACATCCTTTCCAGCATTTGTTGTTGCCTGTATTTTTAATGTGTGCCATCCTCACAGGTGTGAGGTGGTATCTCATCATGGTTTTGATTTGCATTTCCTTGATTATAAGTGATGTTGA
>PVIJ01014696.1:0-39491 GCA_004024925.1 Scalopus aquaticus
GGGGGGGGGGGGGGGGGGGGAGAGGGAGGGAGGGAGGAAGAGAAGAGGGAGGAGGGAGAGAGGGAGGAGAGACGGAAGGGAAGTGGTTCAGGAGGTGGGGTGACAGGTGACTGATGGGGACACTAAGACCCCAGCCGCAGGAGGTTCTTGCTCATGAAGGACCCCTTGGCCAACATCCGCAGGCTTTGGCAGGACGAAGTCACACCACAGCCCGGTGGGGGGCGGTGCAGACCGCAGGCTGCTTTGCAGAACCTACAAGCCGGGTCGCACATACCCGGGGAGTGCTCCCGGCAGACACGCGTGCGACACGCACACACACACTCACCTCTCGGCACGCGACCTGTGTTCCCTCGTCCTGCTTTGAGTATAGGAGCCAATAATCTCGAGATATACTGCATTTTTCAATAAAGGAATAAAAGGTAAAAAAAAAAAGAACAAAAAAAAAAACTTGGAAAGAGCAGAGCCTCTCCCGGCCTGCAGATGAGGGGCGCTGTGGAGGGGGGTTAAGACAGCACCATTTGGTGCATCTGACTCCCCACCCGCTTGCGAGGGACCTGGGGTGCCAGGAGCCTGGGGGGGAGTGGGCGGAAGTGATCGTGCCTGCAGCGCCCAGAAGTCTGGGTCCCAGCAGGGCACCCTGAGGTGACACCCACGGGCTGGGAAATCACATCTTGGAGGATCCTCCAAACAGCGCTGCAGAGCGGGGGGAGGGGGAGGAGGGGGGCCCCTGCCTGGCAGGTTCTTGTCTACTGCTGCCCCGTCCCAAGGAGCAAGCGCAGGCCTGCGGGGTCACACCTGGACCCCGTCTTCTGCTCCCGGCGACCTCCAAAGGCCAGCGCGGAAGTCCCGCCGTGGCCAGCAGGACAAGCGCTGGGCCTGTCAGGTGGGGGACGCGGGCGGGGCTGAGGACCCAGGCCCAGCCGGAGCCCCCAGGCTGACAAGGCTGCCGGGGATGAGGTGCCTCTGCGTAAGGAAGCCCGTCCCTGAGAGCTGGGCACAGCGGGACGCAAGTGAGGGGGGTTCCTAAGGTGTGTCCCCCACGCCAGCGTGCACAACTCTGGAGGGTTGCCCCAGTTTCTGAGCCCCATGTGTGCATGTGTGTGTCTTCACACACGAGTGGAGTGCGCATGTGTGGTGCATATGTGTATATGCACGTGTGCATGTATGTGCATATATGTGCGCATGTCTGTGTTTGTGCATTGTTGTGTGTGCGTGTGTATTGTCATATGCATGTGTGCGTGTGTGGCTGAGAACCGCACGGACGCAGCACTGTGCTGAACACTCGCCGCCCGCCCATTTCTGCTCCAGGGGTGTGTCCCAAGAGCGTTCCCCAAAAACTTCCGTGAGGCACCCCCCTCCCTGGGCCAGCCCCCGGGGCCTCCCTGGTCTGGAGACGGGGTGCTGGCTGACACCCCAGGGCGAGAGTCCCATCATTCTGGGGAGGTCCTGCCTCAGCAGCGCGCTGGACCTCGTCTTCCACCCCTCGTGAATGTCCGTGGCGTTTCCACCTCTGGCCGCCGCAGCAGCCGCCGTTGGCGCAGGCGTGGCCGCGGGCTAGCAGGCGGTGGCAGGAGCGGAAGCCACGCCCAGCGGGAGCAGAACTTGGGTGCGAGCCTCGCTCCCGACCCCTGGCTTAGGACCCTTTAAATAGAGGGGAGCAAGACTGGGTGGGGTCCCTGGGGTAGCACCAGCAGGAGCTGGGGAAGGGGCCGAAGCACCGAGACAACCAGAGGCAGAGCTGTGGAGTGGGGCAGCAGGCAGGGCGGTGGGAGGGGCAGCCGGGCTGCGGGGCGTCCCTCTCTGGGAGGCGGGAGGCGGGAGGCGGGAGAGCCGGGAAGGTTCTGGGTGGGCCGCTCTGTCCCAAACTGAACTCTTCTGTGTGGGATTTCATGGCCCCATTTGTCCAGATACTCATTTTTGGAAGACAAAGGGCAGTTCTCGGGGCTCACACAGGGACACGATGCTGGCTAAGTCTCACCGTTTTACCCCGTGGGCACCGGGTACGCCCTCCAGGAAGACTGGCTCCTGCCGCTTGAGTGCGGGCCCAGCGTCCAGCGTCTTAGCTCACCGACCGTCGCAGCTTAGTCTCCGACGACTCCGATTTCCCGGATGTGTCTCTGCTGGACACACACTCACACACACACACACACACACACACACAGCAAAGGAAGGCAGATCTCTCTGGGGCTGGGAGCGCACCCCCTGCACGGCCCTGGGCCCCTCTCCAGGGTACCTGGTACTGGACAAGAGACCCAGGTGCATAGTGCAACAGGCCAGTAGTGGGGTGCTGTCCTCGCCCCATTGCACTGCCCGCCCACCGGCCACACACAGAAACATGTCCTCCGACTGGGCAGCTGTCGGGGCTCCTGTGCGAGAGCGCCCCGCGTTGCCATGACACGGTCCCCAAAGCCAGCAGCAGAGAATCGAGCTTTTCAGCCACACGCTCTGCCGTCTCATTCCAGACACAGGTGGGGAAATAATCCAAATAGGACTATTAAGTAATAAACCCTCATTAAAACCAAACCGAAGCAAACACAATCATTCTTAAAAGTGTATTAAGAGGTGACACCACAAAATGTTTTAAGAGAAGATGAATAATTTGCTCATGCATTTTATTAGGGTAATGGCACAGCAGCCCTCTTGCAGAGGAGTGCAATTTCTCCCGTGTAGCATGCACATCAGGTGTGCGGAGAGCTTTGTGGCGTGTGTTAGACACTGTGCTGTTTCTCTCACAGGCGGCCTTGCCCACAACATTAATATGCTGCAAAAAGATGCTGCTAATTTGGAAGAAATTACAGGCAGCACCGGCTCCGCTAACACCTCGGCGAAGGCTTCATTAGTATGTATTTTCACATCATTCAATTAGCCAAAACACAGGCATGCAAGCACTGGTGTTCTCTGCTCTGGGAGTGTCAGCCAGACTTGAAGCAGATCTGAAACAAAATTGCATCAATGCCATGTAAAGCTCTGTGCATACAAAGATACCTTCAGGGTTCTAATAAATTCATGAAACTTTTTAAAGTATGATTTCCTAGCAGGCAATCACTTTTAATTAACAGGATCACCTACAGCAACACATGTCCTTCAAAAACTTACATTATTTTTTCTTTTTGAATTTCAAAGTTTCTGTAGTAAAAGTTGAATAGCTGAGTAGCTTAACCTCAAAAGGATTCCAGGCTTTTATGGCAGTTATAAATCACTGTGGTGCCTTCTTTATAAGAAGAAAAGATTCTTAACACAACAGAGAAAGAAGGAAATCTCTTTTTAGTCATAGCTAGAAGCAAGCATTTTCTCCAAAGGTCAAAAAACTTTTCCTCGGTTAAAGAATAATTTTAAGGACATCGCAGCTACTTGGGCAAGTAATCTCTCCTAATTTACTTTATGAATTAAACATTCAGTGTCCAGGATTGGGGGCTCCACACGGGATGGGCTCGGCCGTCTGCAGCGGGCTCCCTCTTAGGTTGTTAGTAAACACGGGCGGGCTGAATGTGGGGTGCACTTGACGAGGGTGAGGGGGAGTGCTCCTTGAGGAAAATGAGAATCTGTTCACCAGCCAAAGCCTCGGTTGGCGTGGCTCTTGCCTCCCTTTGTTTGAAAGATGGGGGCACATACATGGGCTGTCTGGGGTTCACGATAAAGTTGACTCCTCTGAGAAGAGGGGAGCACAAGGGACTCTGCAAGGGAAGGGGTCACCACCCCTTCTCCTTAGGAGGAGGCTGGTGGACGCCTGGCTCCCACTGCGCCACCTGGTGGTGGATCCCCCCCCCCCTCCCGGGGACCCAGCTTCCCAGCTTCACCCTCAACCTCATCTCCTCCTCCCTGTCACAGGAGACTCCTTTTGTTTTATTAGGAGAATCAGGAGGGGACTGGGGCTGGACGATCAACGTGTGACGTTCTTCCGCACAACTATTAACATGCCTGCAGTTGGAGCTCGCACTGTCGGGGTGGAGGTTGCACTGTCACAGGACTGTTGGAGTGAAGGCTGGGGAGCAGACTTCGCGGGGTGATGCAGCAATACATCCAAGAACTTTTCTCCATCCCTCAGCACTTCCAGAAACCAGCTCTCCCCTGGGGGTGCAGCAACCTTCCAGTTGCCTGTACCACCTCTCCTGTCAAATCCATTGTCTGCCCAGAGTTCATTCATTGGGCACTGATTGGATTAGGTGTTAGGGACATCAGATCTTTTCAGGACATAAATCTGGCCATTTATTGCCAAGTTCAATTCTCTCCAGATTTTCCTGTTGTTCCTAAGGTAATATCTAGATGCCGTCATTTGGCACAAACCCCCCCCTGCCTATCTTTCATCCCTAGTTAGGTGTCCAGTCTCCACTTTGACCCCCTTTAGCCCCTCAATCTGATTTTTGGCTATGCCAGTTTATTTATAGGCCTCCCCCCATCAAAGGGCTGTTATTTTGTCCCATATCCCCCAAATGTGGTTTTTTAGTCCCACTCTTTGAAATATCCCTTCCCCTCTTTTCCTCAGTTTGTGTCAAAGGCCACCCGAGTTAAAAGCCACTTGACTTTGTCAAGTCCCTGCTTAGAAATCACACCTCTCGGACTGCCCCCGTAGCACAGTGGTTAGGCGCCACGCTGTGGAGCTGTCGGCAGCAGCGATGCAAGTTCAACGCCCGGCCGGGGAGATTCCCACATGGCGCAGCAGACCTCTCCTGCCTCGCCCGCTGCTCCCCTCAGCAGTGTGTTTCACTCGATCTGCCTGTTCTGCTCCCCACTCTGTCTCTGGTGAACCCTCTCGCCGCCCCATGCCTCTGGTCTGTACCCCAGCTTGTATGCATAAATAAATAAATAAATAAATAAAGCTTTTAAAAAAAAGAAAAAGAAATCACACCTCTCCGCCCCCCATGGCAGAGCCTCCTAGGGGCCAGAGCAGCCTGTGTTTCATCGGCCCGGAGTTTTTGTGGAGCCCTGACTATATGCCTGCAGCTGTGGGGGCGCAGGATGGCGACCCTCAGACCTGCGATCGATGGAGCTTATGTTTTAGTGGATGAAAATAAGCAAAGCCCTTCAAAGAAAGAAGGCAACATATGGTCATGGAGGGGACGAGGCTTTCGGGATGCATTGACATGAGGGCTCTGTCAGGGGGCGTTAGAGCCGAGTGGGAAGCAAGAGAGGTCAGGGCAAGAACATCTAGCAAAAAATCATTCCAGATGCAACAGAAGAAAAAGTGAGCGCAGAGGCTCCGAGGGAGGAACAGGTGGGGCGGGGGGGTGGGGGAGGCTCTCAGCGACCTTGACCTGGCTTCCTCTGGGCCCGGGGAGCTGTCCCGAGGGCCTCACACGAGGTCACAGCAGAGTCTGCAGCAGAGATGCACTTGGTGTTCTGGCTTCCAGATGCCCTTTGTTTAACTTCTCTGTAAGTCAGAACCGATGGGAATAGAGGGTTGCTGCATGCTGGGTGGCTCGGGATTTTAGCATTACAGAATCTGCATGGTGAATCTTTCTTTCCAATACAGCCTGGGTTTGTTCCCCACTTACGGTATTTCTTTTCCATGGAAAACTTATTTTCATGTAGTCGATTTTATTAATATTTTTTCTTTTACGGTTTCAGATTTGAGTCATAATTAAATTGCTCTCAATCTAAATGTAAAAGTTTCTATTTTTATAAAAGGACTTAATTTTTTAGAGCCATGTTCAGTTCACAGCAAAATGGACAGGAAGGTAGAGAGATTTCCCATGCGCCCCATGCACTACCAAGTGTGCAGGCACAGCCCCCCATTACCAACACCCCACGTCAGAGGGTCATTGACCACAGTGGGCGAACCCTCACTGACACATCACTAGTGCCCAAAGCTCGTAGCTTACACCAGGGGTCACTCCTGGAGTTACACGTTCTATGCGTTGGGATGAATGTACGATGACATTTCGCCACTATTCTACGGTATTCTACAGTATTCTACAGTCGCATCGTGCAGAATATTCTCACTGCCCCCAAGATCCTGTTTTTATTTTCAAGAAGTCTTATGATTTCATTGTAACATTTGTCATCATTTATTTTCTTAAGGTAAAATTGATTTACAACACAGTATGTGTTGCATTTTGATTTTTGATCTACCTGGAATTTATTTTTAATGTAAAATGGTAGAGATTCAACTGAATTCCTTCCCCCCAACTTTATTAAGGTATAGTTGAAAATAAGAGTAATATCTTTATGTATTTTTAAGATTTATTTATTTTTGCATACAAGCTGGGGTGCAGGCCAGAGGTGTAGGGTGCTGAGAGGATTCACCAGAGACAGAGTGGGGAGCAGAACAGGCAGATCAACCGAAATACACTGCTGAGGGGAGCAGCGGGCAAGACAGGAGAGGTCTGCTGCGCCATGTGGGAATCTCCCCGGCCGGGCATTGAACTTGCGCCACAGCTGCCGACAGCTCCACAGCGCTGCGCTTAACCTGTTGCACCACCAGGGAGGCCCAAGAGTAATGTCTTTAGATGTGTAATGGTTGATGTAGTATCCACTATAAAGGAATTCCCACAATTAAGTTCATGGCCTTCTCTCTCTCTCTCTCTCTCAGTCACAATGCTTAGACCTGCTCTCATTGCAGATTTCAATGACACAGCATGGTGTTTCCCGCTGCACTTGTCGATGAGGGTGGACGGAGACCCAGCTGTGTCCCATAGGTGCAGGGGGCGCCCACATCTCCCCAGGCTCCAGACCGCTGTTCGCTGTTGTCTGCCCCACAGCTCCCTGATCTGGGCTAATCGGAAGCCAGACCGCCAGCTCTGCTGGAATGGGGGGACACTAGCCACTTGGGCGGGTCACCCCAGGAGCGGAGCCAGCCGGCTGCCTGCCCACACTGGGCTGAAGCCGAGGGCACGGTCTCTGGGGCCAGCACCTGAGCGGAACTGGCTATGAGCTTTGCGTGGCCTGAGAGGGTCGTGCCGACGGGCCCATCTGTGGCTCAAGCTGGGTGCCTGCGGAGCCAGGCCTGACAGGAGGCGTGTGGGCAGCTTCCGGGGGCAGCTGAGGGGGGGTTTGACTGTTGCGGTCAGTTGGGGCCAGGTAGGCGATGCGACCACACCTCTTTCAGGCAGCCAGGGGGACGCAGTCAGTTCTCAGAGGCTGTTGGTGCCTACTTGCTGACCGGTGGCTCTCGGTGGCCAGCAGTTTCTCTGACGCTGGCCTGGGGCTTTGTAGTGATGTGCCAGTGCTGAAACACCTCCTCATGATCATCTTTCCCGGCCCTCTCGAAAGTGGCTTTCTAGAATGTTCCATCAGTGTGTTTCCATGTGACTTCTCCCAGTCAATGAGCCACAAACAAGCCCTTGGCAAAAAGATCTGAGTCCAGCCACGGGCAAGGACCCCTCCCTGGGCACTGTCTCAGTCCTGGGGGCACTGCTGCTACTTATACTTGCTATTTGTATTGTCTTTAAAATTCTCTTTATTTTACTAGCTAACGCCTCGTTGCTCCTGTTCGCAATCACAGTTAATAATCTTTCCTGTTCAAATCAGTGAGGTTTCCTGTCTCTAGATCGGGACCAGGGGTGGTTTGAGGGGATAGACGGGTGAGACAGGCTCGTGGGTCTGGTGAGGCCTGTTTTGGGTCTGAGTGCAGCTGGCTCCTTCCTTGCCGTCGGGACCTGGGACGCAGCAGCCTCTGGCTGGCATCCTCACGCAAACTCTCCCCCGCTGCACGTCGGGATGAAATGCCAGGGGAGCATGTGACTCGAGTTCCCCAAGTAGCGACACTGGAGCATAAGGCAAAGCGTGCTTGGGTGGCAACGAGGAGGAAATGTTCGGCTCAGATCCACTAACGTAGCTGAACTCTCCGTCTGAGAACCCCGAGTCCCCTCCTTGCCCCTGCTGGCTCGGCCGTAGAACTTCGGCACCAGCCTCTCCCCGGAGAGAGGGGCCCCCACGTCTGGCGCCCGCACGTTGCGGGGACCCCGTCTGTGTCTGCCGAGTCCGCCTGTCCTGCTTTCACCCCACTTTCTGCCCGAGGGCTGGCCATTGTCGTATTAGATTTGTCGAGTGACTGGATTTTCTTGAAATAGTGTAGGATTCTGGTTTGGCAATTAGTTAAGCAAATTGAGGATTATGTTGATATTTTCGAGCTTATTTCTAACATTCAAAGGGCTGACGCTGAGTCGCTGTTACTCGAAGGCTGAGTGAGCTCTCCCGCCGCGGGGAGGCATTTCTGGAATCTGCACTGAGCGAGCCAAGCGTTCCGCAGACGCCTCCATTTTGCTGTCAGAACTTGGGCTTCTTCCAGCACCGCGGAGAATGGTTCATCTTAGAGTTCCCTAGTTTTTCTTCACCTGCACTGTGGGTTTTCAATGTGGGTGTGTGCATGTGTGTGTGTGAGGATTATGTGTACATGTGTGCACATGTGTATGTGTACGAGTATGTGCATGTGTGTGTGTGTGCGTGTCGCTGTCCATACTCGGTGTTCCTCAGGAGCAGATTCAAGGGCTCGCCTATGACTGTCTCTTCAGAGGATCACGTCTGCGTCATCTGCTCCCCTTCGGTCATCTGCTCTGTGACTTCTAGCTGCTTCGGCGGTCCTGAAGTCCTGCACTTCGGGGTGGTCACTGTGCTCTCCTGTGCTCCTCCTTCCTCAGACTGCAACCCAGAAACTTCCCGCAGGCAGAAAAATGACTTTTTAAAACTCAAAGCTACACGCCTGGCCCGTGGCAGGGCGCCCCTCAAGCCCACACCACCGATGCGTGTTGTCACCCAGACGACGAGACGCAGGGCCTTGTAATCTCAGTGAAGAGACCGTGCAAAGGGCCTGGGCACTCTGCGGCAGCAGGAGAGCGAGGCGGCCGATGCAGCGTTAACAGGGGGGCACCCACAGCGAGTGAGTTGCCAGACCACCTGTCGGCTCCCCCTCAGCTTCTCACCTGAGCTAACAGCCAGTGCAGACCCGCTGGGCAGCAGGTGACAAGAATAAAGCTGCAGATAGCGGCTTGGTAGATTGAAGCATTTGCACTCAGTGCTTCTTGCTAAGGAGTTTAAGACAGTGATGCCTTTTTGGCGTTGGCCGTGGCACTGGGAACGCTCACTGCTATTCCTCTGCCGTTCCCCACGTCCCAGGCCTCCTGCCTGAGCGTGCGTCTGGCGCAGGCCCCAGCGCAGCCAGCGCGCCTGTGCTGGGCGGCGCCCGTCCTGTGTGTGCGGTCTGTGAGGTTCGTAGGGCGGGAGGCGCACGCCTCGCTCAGCTAATTGCCAAGGATGTTTAGCTGGCGGTGAAAGCCACGACTTGGCCTTGAACGTTTCCTCTAGTGCTGACAACCAAGGATCAACGGTTAAAAATAGTCTTGCCCGGACACTGCTCCGCAGCTCCCGGTGCCCCCTCGCCCAGCTGACGCCGTGCTGCGCTGTGTTCAGAGCCCGGAAGGAGGAATTCAGCTGCAGAATCACAGAGCGTCTGAATCCTCTTGCTTCCCAGGCAAAGCTGCTCCTCGCGGGAGACCGGGGTTCCGAAGTGACCGCGGACTTGAAGCGCCTTTTCATTAGCGGCTTCTGGAAGGATCGACAGGCGGGGCGCAGGTCTCCTGGCCCGGCGGGGGCTGCCTCCGTCCCGCTGTCCGCCCACACTCGTCTCGGTGAATGCCAGGGCCACGCCGCAGGCCTCCCCCGCCAGGCTGCCGAGTGGGCGACTTTCTGCTGCTCGCAGCGACCTGACCCCCGAGAATTTCAAAGAGCGCCGGGACAGAGATGAGGCGACTTTTCAAACAACGAAGGCACGAAGTTTGCAAGCAGATGCCTGAAGACCCAGGGGTGGTCTGCTCCCCAGAACATTTGGTCAGAATGTCGGGAGAGAAAGAGGAGAGAACAGGCCGACCGTGTGCTGGTCCTCTGGTGGGCCCCGGAGAAATCACGAAGGGCACGAGCGGCTCTTGTCAAGGTCGCGCGACCGGTGTCTGACGCGTGCACGGGGTTCGGCCCTCCCGGGTTTCCCCCTCTGTAAGTGCGGGTGCTGCAGCACGTGCGGGTGCTGGAGGGGGGTCTTCGTCTGGTGCAGCCCCCACACATCCCAGGAGCCCGACTCGCTGCCCCCCCCCCTTGTGAGGCCGCCATGTCCTTCCGCCGGCCGCAGCGCTCCTCCGCCCCCAGCTGTCCTGTGTGGAGGACGCGTGTGCGGCCACACTGCCCCAGGTGCTTCTTAGGCCCCAGTTGTTTTTTTATTTATGCATTGGAGAACTGGGGTGCAGGCCAGAGATATGGAGGGTGAGAGGATTCCCCAGAGACATAGCGGGGAGCAGAACAGGTGTCCCACTGAAACACTCTGCTGAGCGGAGCAGCGGGGAGACAGGAGAGGTCTGCTGCGCCCTGTGGGAAGCTCCCTGGCCGGGGATCGAACTCCTGCTGCATGGACTGCCGACAGCTGAGACTTAGAGCTGAGACTTAACCCCTGCGCCACCAGGGAGGCCCAGACCCCAATTCTGGCTGATGAGACTATTCAGCACTGGGGTGAATGTGAGACGGGTTGCTTGGGTGTCTGCCAAGGAGGCCCTCAACTCGGGGTGACGGCGGGGGAGAGGGGGTGGGCGTCAGCTGCGTCTCTGGGGCTCCTTGATGGATGGCGGTGGTGATGAGGAACGAGAATCCGTGAGGGCCAGGCAGCGGTGACCACCGCCGAGGTTCTGGAGCTCTCTGAAGCGTCGCAGGTTATTTCAGTGCAGCGTTTTCCAGTGGGAAAGGACAGAGGGCAGAGTGGGACCCGCTCGTGATTCGGAGGTCCGCGCTGTGCTTCTCCAGAGCGCTGCTGCGAGGCCAAGGACCCCGGGCCCCTCCAGGCCCAGGTCCGGCCCGTCCTCGCCGTCCGCTGTAACGGCCTCCACCTGAAGCTGGCGGCTGGTGAACAGCCCAGGCTCAGGATGGGTATGTCCTGCCTGTCCCCTCTGCTAACGGCCCCCGATATCCACGGTGACGTTCTGCATTTTCCTTGACTCAAGGTGAAGAGGCTTTGCCTTCTCCGAGCTCCCTCCTGGCTGGAATTTGGTGTGTGAGGGGGCCCTCCCCTAGCTCCGGGGATCCTGTGTCTCTTGGGTGTGCACACCCGCACTCTGCCTCCCTCCCTCTCACTGAGGTGCCGCTCACGCCCCAGCCCTGCCTGAAGCCTGTCGCGGGGTGTATCCCAGCTGTCGCGGGGTGTATCCCACCTGCAGGGAAGGTGCGTGCTGAGTCCTGTTTTCCGAGAGCTGCTGTTAACCGGCATGCCCGGCCGCTCCCAGGTTCCCGCGGCAGAGACGGCTGAGTCGGCTGAGTCGGGCTGCCCGAGGAGCTGGTCGCCAGGGCAGGAGGCGCGCAAGGAAGTCCAAGGCGAGTGGCCGGGACTGGCCTCGGCTCCGGGTCTTGTCCTCCGTCACCGTCAGGACCCAGCCCCTGCCCGGCCCCAGGCACTCCAGGGGGCCAGGGCAACTGCGTCGACGCCCACGCACCAACGCCACAGATGGCCGCTCTCTAAGCAGAGAATTCAGCCGGGTTAGTCATTCCTGCAGGCCAGATGATTTGTCCCCAGGGCTTTGTTATTGCTGTTTTACAGGAGGGCGACTGATTCCAACAGAAGATGATGCGATGAGTGCACACAGGGCAACACCACACCCCGCCTCCTGCAGCGCCATCAGGGGGATGTCCTCAGCCCCCCATCTTCAGTGCTGAGTGGGCTGCACCCGTCTGCACATTGCACACTGCCCCCCACCAGTGCATGTTGAGTGTGGGGCGGGGTCACGTGTCGTTTTCGGGTCAGGGCTGTTTGGACGGAGAGGAGCAGCCCCGAACTTGACCGAACCCAGAAGATCCTAATTAAGCCTGAAGGCGCGAGGGAGGATAATTTGAGTCTAACAAGATCACGTTGAATCTAACATTTATTACATGTAATTGTTGCACTACTGAAGGGTAAAATAAGGTAGTCAAAACAAAAAGGACTTCATTCATTTTCCACCTGAGATACAGGTTTAATTGAAGAACTGGAGAAAACACCTTTCGATGTTAAGACGCATGTAAAAGATTGTCAAGGGAAGGCTTGTGTTTATGGGGCCGACGCACCTAGTTTGAAACAGTGTACAAGTATTTCTGAAAATCCAGAAACATTCTTTCTGTCGTGCTGCTTAGTTTGGATTTGTTGTTAGGAGACATGACACTCCCTAATAATGATGATATTCTTTAGGACACGTCAAAGACTATGTGCTGTGTTTTCTAGATCTGTCTAAGGTTGCCAGACAACATACAGTTTGACCTTAGATCTACTCAGACTCGCACAGGGAATGCTGACGAAATGTTGTTAAAGCAATTAGATTTAATTTGGACAAGAGATGAGGTTCATTCGAAGAGTTAAACAAGATAGTAGAAAATTCTCAAGTGAAAAATAGATGATAGATTTTGGTGGAAAAAAATTAATTTTGAATTTGTGCTGGGCATGCTTATTTGATGTAAATTTACATTGCTATTAATATCAGGAAATATTAGAAAACACTGTTTGGCTATTTCACTTTTTAAATGGGTAAGGTATTTTTCAATCATAGAGACAATAATTCTCCTACATTGAGACTCTATCTGATATAAGCAACAAAAGATACATTCCAATAAAAATTAGGAAATTTAAACCAGGGAAAAGGAAACCTTTACATGATTATTGAAATAACAAAGCAAGATGGAGTTATAAGTGAACAATGATTTGAATGAATTGAGTAATATATTTTTTTCTTCAATTGCCCAAACATTGAAAAATTTGAAGGAACTTAAATACTCATTGTTCCAGATACCGCTCTTGGAGTGAAAATTGCAATGAGTGATAATCATAATTCACAACATTGAGAAATATTCACAGCATTTTCTCAGTGAAGATCATTTTCACAATATTTCTCATTATTTTTTCAACGAAGATAATTTTCATGTTGAATTTCATTATCATGTTTTTACATGAGATGCATAATTCATGGCATAATTTCTGAATCTAAGTATTACTTCAAGGAGTTTTTACTGACAATTCTGTGAAATGTCTCCAAATTGGAATTAATTAAAAAAATATTTTAATTTGGCTCAAGAAAGTTTGTCTAATTTGGTATGACAACACACAGAACATGAATGATATGTAAATATTGATTATAGCAACATAATTAGTGACTTTGCTAAAAGGAAGGAAAGATAAATTTTATGGATGAATATCAAACACTTATGTATACAAAGTCAGTATCTTTACCATTAACTGGGATATTTCTAACCCATCCGTTCAGAGAAGCTAAACAGTAACCTGCCCTCTGATAGCCAATCTAGTTTTGGTATGTATATAAATTTAGCTTTACGCACATTTTTCCTTTCTGTCTTTATGAGGACATGTTTATCACACTAGGTGGCTAGAACATAACTGCATATTGTTGACTTGATTTATAACTTTTAAATATTTGGACGTGTGGTGTCTACATCTTCACTTGTTCCTTGTCCTTGACCCTGGAGATAACAGAGCTGCCCTAGGTGAAAAGAACCATTTTTGAGAGATTCTTTTGTCTCTTGAGTGAATCACTAAACTTCCCTGGATCTCATTTCCCTCATACTTATGAGGCATATGATAAGCAAAAAGATTGGTACAGACTTTTGGGTAAATTAATTAGAATTTATTCATTCAAACAATCCCAATTCGTGGGGTTGTTTTGAAAATAAGCTGAGATGATGATGATGATGGTGGTTGTGGTAATGATCATTGTGGTGATGGTGAAGATGGTAGTGATTATGGTGGTGATGGTGGAGGTGGTGATGGTGATGGTAGTGGTGATGGTGAAGACGGTAGTGACGATGATGGTGGTGGTGAGGGTAGAGGTGGTGATGGTGATGGTGATGGTGGTGATGGTGATGGTGGAGGTGGTGATGGTGATGGTAGTGGTGATGGTGGTGATGGTGATGGTGGAGGTGGTGGTGGTGGTGATGATGGTGATGATTTTGGTGGTGATGGTGGAGGTGTGATGGTGATGGTAGTGGTGATGGTGAAGATGGTAGTGACAATGATGGTGGTGGTGATGGTGGAGGTGGTGATGGTGGAGGTGGTGATGGTGGAGGTGGTGATGGTGGAGGTGGTGGTGGTGATGGTGATGGTGGTGATGATGATTGTTATGGTGATGCTGGTGGTGGTAGTATTGGTGGAGGTGATGGTGGTAGTGACGGAGATGGTGGTGGTGATGTTGATGACAGAGGTGGTGGCGGTGGTGGCGGCGACAATGATAATCGAGATGATGATGACAGCAGCAGGAGCAGCAACGAGAAATACCTGGTGCCCATTGTCTAACTCTTTAATCGTTGCAATAACTTTACCATGCAGTACTATTATTCTTATTTTATAGATGAGGAAACTAAGGACCAGAGTTTAAGTGATTTGCCTAAGGCCACAGCTCATACATGGTGGAGATTTGAACCCAAGCAGACTGACTTGTATTTTGCAAACTGTGAAGTACATATGAGGTACTGCCATATCTATAGTTTGAGAATGTATTGTAAGAGCTTTTGCAGCATCTGCGTTGTTAGTTTGATAGTGGAATTCTTGTCTTTAACTCCTTATGTGAGAGTTAGGGGTGTGTGGATTTATAGTGCCCAAACTTTCTTGCTGGAGTGCAGGTGTAAGTAGAAAATTGGTCTTGAAAACCTGAGTTACCATTGCCAGTTTGTAAAAACTATTCAAAGGCTTGACTGGAGATGGACATAATCTGTGTCAGCACAAAGGTTGCAGGCCATGTGGTCAGTGCAAATCCCTTTTAAGTATTTTCCTGTTTCTTCAGTTTTATCAAGGTTTATGAACCTGACTTGGTTTGGAGAAGAAACAGAAAAATGATAGGAGAAAATCTAATGACATATCAGATAAAAACCAATCACAAATCATATAAACAGCTCAAAAACTGTGAGGGATAGAGAACTTCAGTCCTTTAAAAATTCCCAAATCATCTGGGGCCTCCCTGGTGGTGCAGCGGTTGAGCACTGCACTGTGGAGCTGTTGGCAGCGCGCGATGCGAGTTCGATGCCCAGGCGGGGAGAATCCCACATGGTGCAACAGACCTCTCCTGCCTTGCCCGCTGCTCCCCTCAGCAGTGTATTTCAGTCGATCTGCCTGTTCTGCTCCCCACTCTGGCTCTGGTGAACCCTCTCGCCGCCCCACGCCTCTGGCCTGTACCCCAGCTTGTATGTATAAATAAATAAATCTTAAAAAAAATTCCCAAATCAGCATATAATTTTTCTATTAAAATGCAGTAATGGATAACTGAAACATTTACACCTCCCCCAGAGGCTCCAGGATTTTAGAAACAGACAAGTAATTTTAAGAGTTATTTTGAATATCTGGTCTGACAACTCTACATCAATTTTTTTAAAAGATTTATTTATGCATACAAGCTGGGGTACAGGCCAGAGGTGTGGGGCAGTGAGAGGGTTCACCAGAGACAGATTGGGGAGCAGAAGAGGCAGATCGACCGAAACACACTGCTGAGGGGAGCAACGGCAAGGCAGGAGAGGTCTGCTGTGCCATGTGGGAATCTCTCTGGTTGGGCATCAAACTAGCCCACAGCTACTGACAACTCCACAGCTCTGCCCTTAACCCGTTGCACCACCAGGGAGGCCCCGCTACATCAATTATATTGTTACAAAAGTGAGTCTGCATATACACTCATCTTAACCTACAAAGTTTTATAATTTCCATAGAATTCTGCCTGTGGAAGGAAGAGACCCAAACTTTGTAGACAGATGCACGTTGGTGGCCATTTGGGTTCACTCCCCAGATGTGAGACAGACAGCTCGATTCTTGGAGGATCTTGGCACACTGGAAAATCCTCCATGGCATGAGCCTTTGGGGTCCCTGGGGTAAAGCTGACTCAGGAAGTGGGGGCCCCCTTGTAACCATCTCTACATATTTACTATTTCTACATATTTACTATTGCACATGTGACCAAAAAGATTGGTACAGATTTTGGGGTAAATTAACCAGAATTTATTCATTCCAACACCCTCCTCCCCCCCCGCCCCCCGCCAGCCATTGTCCACAGACGCCCTGTTCTCACTCGCCTTCATTTCAGTGATGTTCTGGGAAAGTGATTCTGGGATTCTGCCATTTGGAACCAGGTTTGGGGCCGTTTTTGGCCAGTCTTTGAGATGCCCAGGAGATCTGTTGCCTCACCTTCCGGGCCACATCTGGCTCTGCTGTGATGCGGACTGTGCCCCATGAGCCAAGGGTGTTACGTGCTGGTGCCCAGCGTGTTAGGGGGTCAGGAGCAGCAGACGCAGACTGGCCGCCGAGGGGGCTGCTGGGTGTCACGTGGAGAAAGGGTTTACATCAAATGAAATTGCAAAACTGCTGAGAAAACCAAGTGCATGCATTTGCTGCACCCCAAAACATTCTCGGGGAGTATGGACATGCACTGTGTCCTCAAGGGGGCTTGTCCAGAGCACCGAGGACTGATGTCTCTGGGACACCAGATCACTTTGTGCTGGAGTCTGCGCCACCCCGGGAAGTCCAGATGCTGGGAAAATTAGGGGGTGTAAGTGTTGAGGCTGCACGTGAGGGGGACCAGGGGCACAGCAGCCACGCAGCCTGCCTGCCCCCCGAATGCAGGCACACAAATGCCTCCAGCCCCCGCCCCCCACCTTTGCTTTTTATTCTCCCCCAAGAACAAGAACCAGGCACTTGGAACAAACAAAGCTGATGGCGAGGCCGCCGGCACGCTCTGAGTTGCTGTGAGCTGACGCCCGATAGAAGGCGAGGCCGCGGAGGACGAGATGAAAGCGTCGGCCGGGAGATCAAATGGGGCATTTGTATAGAACCTTATTCAAAATGGATACAAATGCATCAATTCTTCAGAATTATAGGTGAATCAAAGGGAAATTACATCCAAGGAGATAAAGCAGCAGCCAGCAGCCCAGCCACGTCCGGCGCGGAACGCGACTTTGAAGCTGCCAGGAGCCAGATGTGGCCGGTGGCCGCTGCAGCCCGCACTGGGAGTGTGCACATCTGTCCCGCAGAAAGTGGAGGTGAGCGCAAGCAGGTGGGACGGCCAGCTGAAATCGCGGGTTGGGGAGAAAAACTGTTTTGAAGACATAGAGCATCCTTTCTAAGGAAAGATAACGGTAGTAATTAGGTCCAGGCCGGCACTGCCCTGCGCGCAGCAGAGGGGCGGGGGGTGAGGGGTCGCACATGAGCATTCTCAAGCTCCAGAACAGCAGCCCCAAGGATCTGCTCTTCTCTGGCAGAGACAGGAAGGGAGGATGGGGGTTGGGGGGGGGAGGGAGGGAAGGGGGAGGGGGAGAGAGAGAGAGCGAGCGAGCTAGCGCTAGCGAGCTAGAGAGAGTGCGCCCCGGGGTGGTCTCCCTCCTGGACAAAGGGCTTCCTGCGGACCACGCCAGGTAAGTGAAGCAGGTGCGGATTCCTGCCCCAGTCGCGGGGCGGAGCACCAGACTCACATCCGGAGCCCAGTCTCCGTCTCAGTAGTGGGCCGAGCTCTGGAGCCTGCGAGTCCAGAGTCCCCCCAGCAAAGAGCCTGTTTCCCAGCAATAAACTCCAAAGGCTGGAGGTTGAACTCCGAGCTGATTTCAGCTGAGACCTAACAAGCGAGTTCGCTTCACCTGGAGGGGGAGAGAACGTGCTGGCGCCTGAAGGAGGGCACACGCAGCGGTCAGGGTGCTAAGTGTGCTTGGCCCTGCGTGTGTGCGTTACACGCGTGTGCGTTACACGCGTGTGTGCGCACACCCCGGCTGCGGCAGCTTTGCAGGACCGTCACCGGGGCGCTGCTCGGGTGTGAGGAGAGCCCGCGGTGGGAGCCGGGGTGGTGGACACGGCCGACCCGCTCTGCTCTCCCCTGCCCGACTGATCTTGCTTTAGAAACCAGCCACGGGGCCTCCCTGGGGGCGCAGCGGTTGAGCGCTGGCTGTGGAGCTGTCGGCAGCGGCGACGCGAGTTCGACGCCCGGCCAGGGAGGATCCCACATGGTGCGGCAGACCTCTCCTGCCTCGCCCGCTGCTCCCCTCAGCAGTGTGTTTCTGATCTGCCAGTTCTGCTCCCCACTCTGTCCCTGGTGAACCCTCTCGCCGCTCCATGCCTCTGGCCTGTACCCCAGCTTGTATGTAAAAATAAAAAAAATTAAAAAAAAATAGGTAGAAACCAGCCACAGCCCCCACGCTGCTGGAGACCACGCAAAGTGTCACGACAGCTTGGACCTTTTGTTCAAAAACCTTGAAACGTAATCCAGATGTGAGCGGAAACCAGGAACTGAAAAAGAAAGGCAATAAAGAAAAGGGGGAAAAGAAACCACCCAAGTTTGGGTTTTCCCTTGTTTAAACGGAAGTGCTCACTCATTTCTCTTCTTCTGGGGGCCTTCTCCCTGGGAGGAGACCCCACGTCTCCCAGTCCCCACCTTTACCAAGAGCCACTTAGAAAGCCCAGCTTTTCCTCACCGGGGCCGCAGGCTGCCTTGCTTTACTGCTCACCTTCAAACATTTGTGCAGCCCTAGGGTGCCGAGGGGGGCAGCTGCCACCCCAGAGAGAAGGGCAAGCTGGCCCTGCGCCCGTGGAACATTCTTCCTAAAGCGGCAGCACGTGGAGAATAAGCGCGGCCACCTCTGCACGTGGGGCGCATCCGCTGCTCGGTGGACACACGCCTCACAGTGCTAATTATTCTGGTCGTTAAGGCCAGAAGGGAGTGGGGCCTGATTTATAGCGATCTTTGCTGAGTAAATCATTTCACAAACGGCCTTCTCGGGGTAATATTTCCCTTTTAAGAAGCCCTGCAGAATTAAAGGGGCTTTCCAGTGGAACATGAAACATATTGCGGGAAGAGACAGAAGCCGTCTTGATTAATGCCCACGATTATCAGCGATGCAAATCACTTTCACTTATTAAGTCTCGCCTAATACCCTAATGACGGCTTCGGAGCAGATGTGGTAATCCGGAGAAAGTGGCTGTGGTCTCGTGCCCTTTCTGCACGTGGAGAACGAGCCCGCACTAGAAAGGAAGCCTCATTTGCCGTAATTCCTCCCTGCCCAGGACACTTTTCTCGGCTTCTCCTTCCCAGCGGGCGACAATTAACCTTTTCAGCGCCAGGAGTGATTCTCAGCACGTTCCAGCTGCGCGGGGGCGGTGGGGTCAGGCGAAGAGGGGAGTTCTCTTTAGTTTCCACTTGCACAGAACAGTTCTGAGAAGCCGGACTGCAGAGGAGGCGTTTTCAACGAGCGGCTGGGGACACGGTGGACTTGGGCAGACGTGGCCGCTCGCACCCCACCAAAGTCTTTTCAAATGCCAACCACCCCAGACACATGGCATCGGGCTCCCGCGCAAATCAAAGCCTGCCAGAAATGAAAGCAGACACCGAAGAAAAGCCCGCTCCTCCCGAAATGCGGGGCTGCTCTGTGATCTGCGGGGAAGTCGGCTTTATGGAGGTGGCGAGTCTGGGAGGTCGTACTGGGGGTGGCGGCTTGGGGGTTCTCCCGTTTGGGCTCTGCTGGCACGCGGCGCCGCCCAGCAGCTGAGAGCTGGGGCCCACGGGGCGTGCTCTTTGGGGAGGGGCGACTGTGCTCCCACGTGGACACACGGGCACTTCTGACCTCTGTGTTGTGCTTCCAGAAGCCGTTCTTGGGAGCAGGGAGACAGGACCGCGCAGGACACAAGGAGGGGACGGTCACTGGCTGGCTGGCTAGCCAGGGTCTCCTCTATGCGTGCCCCTCGAGGCCCTGTGAGGAGCCCCTCTGTCTAGCTGCCCCCTCTCACTTTCAGCAAGGCCCCTTTGTGTCCCTCTTGGCCTCAACCTGGGGACGTCAACCCCCATCCCGGAGGAAGAGAAGGCTTAGCATTTGGGGAAGACAGAGAAGAGCCAGGCAATTTCCCAGTTTGCCTTGCAATACCAAGCGGCCCCGAGCTGACAGCGACCTCCCCGCCGGTGCCGCCTGGGTCAGACCACAACTGGACGCCGCCCGCGGCCAGGCCGCAGCCCCGATGTGCAGCCACTCACGGTGCGAGCACACGGAGGCGTCTCTCAAGCCGGTGCTGGGTCAGCAAAGAGCAGGTGCCAGCCAGAACTGGCGAGGAGGGCAAAGAGCAGTGTGAATTGGATCCATCCCGGACAGGGGTTTCACTTGATTTTTTTTAGACTTTTTAATATTACCATTAAAAAATAACAAGCTTTGGGCCTCCCCGGTGGCGCAGCGGTTAAGCGCTGCGCTGTGGAGCTGTCGGCAGTGGCGACGCGAGTTCGACGCCCGGCCGGGGAGAATCCCACATGGCGCGGCAGACCTCTCCCGCCTCGCCCGCTGCTCCCCTCAGCAGTGTAGTTCAGTCAATCTGCCTGTTCTGCTCCCCGCTCTGTCTCTGGTGAACCCTCTCGCCTCCCCACGCCTCTGACCTGTACCCCAGCTTGTATGTATAAATAAAAAATAAATCTTTAAAAAAAAAAATAACAAGCTTTGCATCCAGACCAAATACGACTCTTGTTTTTTGAGTTAAAAATTGGAACACGTCGGAGAAAGGCGTGTGTGCAGACTGAACACTGGGGTGCTCCTGTGCCCGCAGGAGCACGGGGCTCAGTCTCTGTTCCGCAGGCTGTCGAGGCAGGCGCCTTTATACCCGGCTGCTTCTGGACAGAGTCACCTTCTTGGCGGTACCTGTTGAATAAATGAATAAAAAATGATGTGTGAAAAAAAACAACCCTTGAATTTAATAAATCATGGTGCTGTAGCCACTTAAAACAAGCCCCCCCCCCCCCCAATTATCACAATAGAAACAGATATTCACACACAGGTGCTTTAAATAAAACGTCGCCACCCCGAAGCCTTGTCTCAGCTGCCCAGTTTCCTCCTATTTCTGCACAATCTCCTCCTGAGACCCTAAGGCACTCTGTCGCTTCCTTGCTTTTCAGGGGGTCCCTCTACAGTGCAGGCTCCTCAGCAGGACTCAAGAGCCCCAGACCCGAAGCTGCCCACCTCCCTCCCCTCCTGTCCCGCCTCCCACCTTTGGCTCAGGCTTTCTGCTTGCTTATTGCCAAGGAGAGAGAAGCGCCCATCACTTTGTACTTCTTAGAGATGTTCAGGGCAGAGGTGGTCCAGGCAAGAGAGGGAGAGCGCGAGGATTTGGAAGAGGAAATGCCGCTTCTTCTGTCAGAGAGGAGAACAAAGCAGGTAGGGAAGAGACGCTGCTCGCTCAGTCCGTTCCTCTGGGGACTGGAGGGTCCATCCCGCAGGAGCTGTCGTGGGGGGCAGCCCGGACCTCAAGGCTCCACTTTGAATCAGTGATTTGTGTTCTGCTGGATACCTAGCTGGGTGGTAGAGAGAATGATGTTCAATATTTTGAGAAACCGCCATACTGTTTTCCACAGGATCTGGCCCGATCTGCGCCCCCAGAAGTTCCTCTTCCCATTCACCCCCCAAAACTCTTGCTATTTCTGCTCTTTTTGATGTGGGCCATTCTCGCAGGGGTGAACTGGTATCTCACGTGGTTTGGATTTGCATCTCCTTGAGGATAAAAGATGAGCATTTTTTCACGTGCCCTTTGGACATCTGTAGGTCTTCTTTGGAGAAGTGTTTATTTAGCACTTCTGCCCATTTTTCAATTTTTTTTTTTATTAAGGAGGCTAAAGATCCTTTAAAAAACTCCAAAAGCTGTTGTTTCAGGTTTACTACAAAGTTCGGGTATTTGTACACAAACACTATGTAACTCAATGTAACACACCACACTTGTGTTGCTTTGGCATTACCATACTTGCTACAATAAATGCACCAACACCAATAGCTATGGTCAACTAAAGCCCATAGCTCATCCATCTTTTCTGAAGTCTTCACCTAATGTCGTTTTCTCTCTCTCTCTCTCTCTTTTTGAAAAGATTTATTTATTTATGCATACAAGCTGGGGTGCAGGCCAGAGGCGTGGGGCGGCGAGAGGGTTCACCAGAGACAGAGTGGGGAGCAGAACAGGCAGATCGATGGAAACACACTGTTGAGGGGAGCAGCAGGCGAGGCAGGAGGGGTCTGCTGCGCCGTGTGGGAATCTCCCTGGCCGGGCATCGAACTTGTATTGCCACTGCCAACAACTCCACAGCGCAGCGCTTAACCGCCGCGCCACCAGGGAGGCCCTAATGTCGTTTTCTCTTCCCAGAGTCCTAGCTGTCCAGCATCACCTTTAGTTGTCCAGGAGAGTCTGTGATGGTTTCTCTGACCTTCCGTGCTTTTGATGACCTTGAAGGTTTTGAGGAGAACTGGCCAGGTCCGTTGAAGACATCTCCATTGGGGTTTGTCTGCTGGGGTGCTCACCACTAGGCTGACGGGGTGGGCACTGGGGGAAAGAGAAGAGAGGTCAAGTGCGTTTCCTGAGGTCCCGGGAAGGGCCTGTGCCAGCCCGACTTACCCGTGGGTGTGGCCTTGGTTACCTCCTGAGGTCGTTTGCCTCGCTCCTCTGCCTGAAAACCACTTTCTTCCTCCTTTACGTGCTGTGTTCTCGAGGGCGGAGGCGGCACACGCCAGGTGCCCACACTCAAGTTCTGGGGAGTTACATGCCCCTCCTCTGGGGCGGCGACTTTAGGATTTAGAAGGACTCAGAATTCTGCCTGAAAGACTTGCCTCTTCTCTCGTTCTTCCTTCCGCAGCCGTGTATTTGTCTGAGTAGGATGCAAGATGTTTATGGTGCACTCTGGGCCACGAGCTGGCAGGCTGAATATTTTCTTGCTTGGATTGTTCAGCTTTGGCCGTCGGCAGCTCCTCGGTCGGCCCCACCTCACTGTGGGTTTTTCACTTTGATTTTTGGGGCACCTCATTACCTTCTGGCCCCACAAGTAGGTCCAGGCTTGTTTGTATCTTCCCAGCCTGGTCCCCGCTCCCACAACACCCGGGTGCTCCTGTGGAGTCTGTTGTCAGGGACCCTGATCCAGGCCCCAACTGTGTTACCGGTCCTGGGGTGTCACTGCTCTGAGGCTGCATCAGAGGAAACTTCTCGATTCCGATGATTATTTTAGGCATTTGGCATGAAATATTAATGATAGACGCACTTTCCTGCATCCAGCGCCAAGGGCCTGTCCCTGCGGCGGCTCGGGCTCGCAGCTCCGGGGCCGACTCACAGAGGGCCTTGGCCATCCATCCCTAAAGGACTGTCTGTCCGTCTGCCATGGGCCGTGGGCCCGAGCCCCTGAGCTCTGGTCCGGCCTTCCCGGTGCTTTCCCTCCTGGTGCCTTTACGAATCTCCTCTCTCCCACTCTCGCTCATGGTTTGTTGTCCTCTGCCTCCCGGTCACCAGGCGACCCGCTCACTCATCGAAGCAGCGAGGGGCTGAGTCAGGATCTGAGGCTCGCTCCGGTGAGTACAGGGTCCGGCGACACCGCTTTATTGTTATTTTGAAAGTTTTCTTTTTTCTTAAATTTATGCATATAAGAGCTGCGGGGTGGGACAGAGGTTTGGGGTGAGAGGATTCACCACAGACAGAGTGGGGAGCAGAACAGGCAGATCCACTGAAATCCAGCAGCAGGGAGACAGGAGAGGTCTGCTGCGCCATGTGGGTCAGCTCCCTGGCTGGGGATCAAACTCGTGCTGCAGTGGCTGCTGATAGCTTCATAGTGCTGAGTCTTAACTCCTTGCGCCACCAGGGAGGCCCGACACCTGCTTTAGATGGTGAGGGAAATCTCCTTTTCTTCTTCTTTCCTTCCCCCGTCCTTGGGTGTGCCCCCTGGTGACAGTACTGCATCAGGTAGGGCAAACCCAACTTTTTTCTTTTTTTTTTTTTAAGATTTATTTATTTATACATACAAGCTGGGGTACAAGCCAGAGGTGTGGGATGGCGAGAGGGTTCACCAGAGACAGAGTGGGGAGCGGAACAGGCAGATCAGAAACACACTGCTGAGGGGAGCAGCGGGCGAGGCAGGAGAGGTCTGCCGCGCCATGTGGGAATCTCCTCGGCTGGGTGTCGAACTCACATGGCCGCTGCCGACAGCTCCATAGTGCAGCGCTCAACCGCTGCGCCACCGGGGAGGCCGCAAACCCAACTTTTAAATGTGAACACCATTCCTGCCTGGGCCGCTGGTTTGCCCTGGGTCTGGGGCCTGAGATTGGATTTAGGTGGCTCAGGATCGCGCAAGGAGCCGTGGGGTTGCAGCCAGTGGCCTGGAGATGCGCCTTGCCCTGGGCTCTTGCTCTGTGACATAGCCGGGTCACTCGACCTCTCTGGGCTAAGCTGTCTGATTGGAGACTGAAGAGCTCGCATAGGACTCTTGGGTTCCTTCCGGCACGAGCATCCCGTGCCTGAGTGAGTATTGCCCTCCATGGGAGCAACGTCATCAAGTGACTTTAGAAGTTTCTGAGGGGGAGGAGAAGGGGTGGGAGCAGGTCTAGGAGCGGAAGGAAAGGTCAGGTCAAAGAAAGGGTTCCAGAGAAGGGCCTCGCCCAGCTCCCCAGGACCAGGTTACGTGCACAGTGGGTCCATGAGTCCCAGGGTGGGTGTCAGCATTCAGCACACAGTAGGCACTTGTTCTCTGGGATGATTGTAGTGAATTGTGTCCACACTGGCTACTTACTGGGATTTTGTGGGGACAGCCTGAGATGAACAAAAATACCCACAGAAGCCATACGAGCTGCTGGCCTGGAATGACCTGAGGGATCTTCTGGCCCAGCCGCTATGAGTCCTCTGGATTCCATGGGTGGGTTTAAGAACAGGTGCCATTGGGGCCTCCCCGGTGATGCAGTGGTTGAGCGCTGCGCTGTGGAGCTGTCGGCAGCGGCGATGCGAGTTCGACGCCCAGCCAGGGAGGATCCCACATGGTGCGGCAGACCTCTCCTGCCTCGCCCGCTGCTCCCCTCAGCAGTGTATTTCTGATCTGCCTGTTCTGCTCCCCACTCTGTCTCTGGTGAACCCTCTCGCCGCCCCACACCTCTGGCCTGTACCCCAGCTTGTATGTATAAATAAAAAAAAATTAAAAAAAAAAAAAAGAACAGGTGCCAGGACTGAAAAGATGAAAAGGTCCGGATTCTGGATCAGCCCACCTACCTTTTCCTAAACCCACCTAGCAGCATAAAAACCCATCACTATCATTTTACAGAAGAAAGGATACTTTGATATCATTAGTTAAGACAAATATCAAAAGCCATTGGTAGACTGAGAATCTCACACCTGGCTTCTGAACCAGACCTTGAATGATGACTTCTTTTTAACACCAGAGAAATAGAAAACTTAGAGTCCATCTATCTCATCAAATCCCATTTTCATTGCCTCTGGACATGCCACCCAGATGGAGTAGCTGGAGATGGCTGTACCCCCAGGTTTATTGCTGTAGCATTAGTCACGAGAGCCAAGAACTGGAAACACCCCAAGTGTCCATAGTGGATGAATGGGAAAAAAAGATGTGATACAGATTCACAGTGGAGTATTACTCAGCCACGAGAAAGGAAGATATCTGCCATTGGCAACAACATGTCGGACGTGAGCATAGTATGCTACGTGAGAGTGAGTCAGGCAGAGATAGGTACTGCATGGTGTCACTTACACGTGGAATCTAAAAATAATCTAACCTACAACAAATAGAGTGAAATGGTTGCTCCAAGGGGAGAGGGTCGGGAGGGGACAGCGAGATGGTATTTAATGGTGTGAATTTGTAACAGACACTAGATAAGCCGTGGAGATCCGAAGCCCACATAGTGTCTCTAGACAGCAGGACCTGTGGTGACGGTGTCGTGTTTCCAATATGGCACCATGGGGCGTCCTGGTGGAGTAGTGGCTAAGTCTCGGCACAATCTCGGCCCATATGGCGCCCAGGTGAGACAATATAAGTGTACCAAGTGTGCGCACTATTATATGTCAATTTTATTCAATAAAAATGCACAGGAAGTGTAGAAAAAAATAAAAAATAACAGGTTTGAGGAACTCACATAGCTTCCTGCGAAACTGACTTCCTTCTTCCCATTTTTCCCTCATTTCTCCATGGAAACTTAGTCACGACCTGGACCAGGAGGGACCACAAGTCACCAAGAGCTCCAACTGCAGAGAGTTCATGTTTCGGCTCCTCTGACAGACCTAGAGCGACATTCAGAAACCATTTACCAACCAAACACACTAAACTCTTCTGAAAGAAACTTCCAAGACCCCGTGGAGCCTGATGGGAACGGCCCCCACTCTGGACAGCACTGGGTCAGCTGACAGATCTTCAGAGAGGAAGTGTCTTCTGACCCAGCCAGAGGTGCTTTGAACTCCATCTGCAGAGGAACTTGAGTTCACCATGGGCACGTCTCAGGATCACTGCTGTAGCCCCTGGAAGAATGAGTCATGGCGGGGAGGCCGTCAGCCAGCAGCAACGAGCTTCCCGCTGGCCACAGACCTGGCCCAGAAGGCGCCGAGCAAAGCTGTGTGAAGAGAGAGAGAAGCTGGACATCCTGTAGGCGGCCAGTCCTTCTGGCCTTGGATTCCCTCCCCCTGTCCTTTCTGGAGGCCGGAAAGGAGAAGTAACGAAACACCGGTCATCTAGAGCAGGCCCAGGGTGAGGTGGGGAACGGCTCTCACGCTGAAAGGAAAGCCTCAGAGAGAGAGGTGCAGGTGGCGAGGGCACCATTCAGGGTCCTCTGAAGGCATCTGATTTGGGTGAACCAACGAAGCTGTGATTCCTTCGCTCCTTTGGTTCATTCTGGAATGTTCCAGCTTGTACATGATTCCAAAGAATAAACACGCCGAACAGACTGTTAAGATTTGTATGTTTCTGACTGTCTGATGGAGCCCAAGAAAATGCAAGTGGAACAACCAGGGGTGGTGTGAGGTCAGGGATTGCCGAAGCTCCAGGGGGACCAACCAGAATTTCATGAAGAAGCAGCAAAAACTGAGAAAGAGACCCAGGCAGGGGTGCACAGTGCCCTCCAGCCCCCAGAAATGCCAGAGGCAGGAAGAAAGCCAGGGGTTTGGGACTGGTGTCATTCATCTCAGCTAACGCCATTGGTGACTATGTTTAGGTTTTACTGAGGGCTGAGTATATGCGTCCCACGTTAAAAACTTTTGTAGGGATGAATACAGGAGAAAGATATTCAGTAGATTCAAAAGACAACAGCAGGGATTAATTTCAAGGCAGTGGAGGGTGAGGCAGCAAGGGAGGGGGGCCAGACCCCTGTCCACTGGGAGCCCCGAGTCGGGAGGAGTCTCAGAGTCTCCCCTCCCTCACCTTGGGGCTCTGAAGGCCAAGGACAATCCTCATAACCCCGTGGCCTCGTGACAGCAGGTTCTCTGCCCTTTGTCCACCCTTTAGATGAGGGAGAAGCGACTTCTTCTAAATAAATACAGCTCCAGTAGATACAGCTAGAATCTTCTAGACATAGCTCAGAGAGTTCAAATGCCTCCTTGCTCACAAGTCTTCTCTGGTTCGTCTTTGTCCATTGGGTGAAATGCTGGTCAGGTCTACACCTCCTTCCCTATGCTGTAGTCAAACCCCTGCCCTCATAGCTTGGGGCGCTGGTGCCTGCTCCCCTGGGGTCTGCTACTGCCCTTCCTTCCTGATCAGGGCTCACTCCCAGGCGCCCCGGCACCCTCGCGCATCCTTAAGGCTGTTGTCTTCTCCATGGCGTCTTATCTGATAACCTTTCCTGATAATCTATCCTGATGGGTCTTCTAACTCCCATAATAATTTAAATGCCTATAATATTCAGGGAGCTATTATCTGTATATCATTGCATAGTATGGATAAATCCTATTGGTCCACAAGTGGAGCATTTCTCTCTGTAAATACTAATCGGTATATCAGTCACGCCATCGAGCACACGCTCCCTCATGGGATAAGCAAGATCATTTCTAGAGTCTCTTCTCTTCTAGATTGAAAGCTCCAGGCCTGGGCCTTCCTGTGTCTCTTTTCTCTTTTTCTTTCACATTTTTAATTGGAAAAGGTAGCGCCTGTTTGCAAAAGCGTATGTATAAGCTGAATATGCAGCTTCAGAAATTATTACAAAGCAAACAGCAAACAACCAGCACCCAGGTGAGGAAACACAACATTGCCCCAAACCTCCGAAGCCCTCCCTGTTTGCCCCCCATCTCCGATACACTATAGGTAGGCATCTATATAACACAGCCCTTACAAGAAATGATGTGAACTTGCCCGCATTGCTGTCTCCCCCACATACCCTCTCCCCGCCCAGGTACTTACCCCACCACTTCCAGTGCCCTCTCCCCCCACGTACCCTCTCCCTGCCATACACCCCCTCTCCTTCCTGCCCACAGTCACCTTCTCCTCCTTAGCACCTGCCCTAGTAGCCTGGGCTGAGTGAGTGTTTGGGGGTGCTGGCAGTTGGGGCTGTCCGGGAAACAGCAGCTGGGCTCGTAACCATCCCTGGGCAAAAGGACACAACTTCATCCCTTCCTTCTGGTGCTTCAGACTCTCTGGTCACGTGGCAGAGGCACACTCTCCCACGGGGGTTATTTATTTATTCATTATTTTAGATTTATTTATGTATGCACACAAGCTGGGGTACAGGCCAGAGGCGTGGGGTGGCGAGAGGGTTCACCAGTGACAGAGTGGGGAGCAGGACAGGCAGAGCGACGGAAACACACTGCTGAGGGGAGCAGCGAGCGAGGCAGGAGAGGTCTGCTGTGCCATGTGGGAATCTCCCCGGGCTGGGCATCGAACTTGCGTCGCCACTGCCAACAGCTCCACAGCGCTGCGCTTAACCGCTGCACCACCAGAGAGGCCCTATTTATTTTTTTAAGATTTATTTATTTATGCATACAAGGTGGGGTGTAGGCCAGAGGCGTGGGGTGGCGAGAGGATTCACCAGAGACAGAGTGGGGAGCAGAACAGGCAGATCAGAAACACACTGCTGAGGGGAGCAGCGGGCAGACAGGAGAGTTCTGCCGCGCCATGTGGGAATCTCCCTGGCCGGGCACTGAACTCACGCCGCAGCCACTGACAGCTCCACAGTGTTATGCTCAACCTTCAACTGTTGCACCACCAGGGAGAACCCCCATGGGGGTTATTTAAAGGGCACCCACAACAGAAGGCCCTCAGCCCCGAGAGGGTGGGGTCCCAGGGGCTCCTCGCGCGGCGTGGCGGGGCTGTGCGGGGCGCTGTCAGGGACCAGCAACCTGCTTTTCCCAAGGGCCTCACGAGGGCCAGGCGGGCACCGGGGCTTGGGCTTGGGCAGGAAAGTCGGGCCGGGTGTGGGCCTGCTCTCACGGCTTCTCGGGAGCCCCGGCTGGCGCGTACCTGGGAGGACCCAGGCAGAGTGTCACCTGCTCAGGGCCGCTGTGACCAGTCCCCTTCTCAGTGTCTGCGCTTTGCGTTTCTCTCTGCGTCACAGGGGCCTTATTTGCGCCCCGGCTGTTAAGAACAGTTGTGAGGGAGACACGCCCTCAGCTGCTCCCTCCTGTTTCCCATCTGCTGCCTTTGCTGTCTTTGCAGCGTTAACTGTTGCTGGCCCCGGTGGCGAGGATGTTGCGGGACAGGGAGGACATTCCCTGGGGCAACTTGTCGCTTCAGCTCCTCTGAAAGAGATTATTTCGGTGCATCACCAGTGAGCTGGAAACTTGCAAGCGGAGGGTGCAAGGGACAGCCCGCCCTTCAGGCTGCACGCGCCCACTGCGTAGGTGTACCTCTGCACACACCCCCATTGCCGCTCGGGCCACTTTCTCCCATCAATCTTAAATATGTAAATCCTCAATTTATCTGGAGTTCCTGAGCACAGGCTGATGTGTGAGTGTGGCAGATTAAAATACCCCATCGCCACCCGGATCCTCTTTACCTTTTATTCTTTTCATGGCAGATCAAAAAAGCCGCGCATGGCACAGGAATATATTATTTTAAGAGACTTGGACTTAGAAATTGATTTCCTTGATGAGAAAAAGAAAAGTCTCCTTCTGACCCAGAGGGTCACTTCATAATCCTGTCACTCTACATCAAAAAGCCTTTTTTATTTCTTTTAGGAGAAGATGAGCATATTTCTGAAAAGGAATTAATTTTTCAGCCGCAGTTACACAACGGCTTATGGACTGAGCCACCCGGGAAGAGGGGCCCGCTTGGCACGTCCCCCCTGATTAGGAGCCACTCCCCCAGATAGCTGACGGTCAGGCAGTTTGAGATGGAACTTGGGATTTGTCCCATGGGCTGAAACTGATAGTCTATCTTATTGATGAGTTTTAAGGCTTAAGTTTGAGTTCTGGGTTTTTCTTTTTGGTCAGGGGATTTCACTGCTTTCAAACATATAATCATGATGGCTGAAGTGAGCTGGCTTCCTCCTCGGTGGGCCTTAAATAAGCAGGCGATGGAGCAGTGTGGGCCGCCTCTGGGTAAGGTCCAGTTCACAGTACTCGAGTTTCAGCAAAGCTGGTAGCTGCACCGCCAGTGGTTTTCAGTCCTGCTGGGCACTGGCACCCCCAGATGGCTTTCTGAGTGACAGATGTGCCAGGCACCGTTCTGGAAATCTGGCTTCAGCTGATCTGGGGCCAGGCCCTACAGTGATGGTGAGGGATGGAGCCCCCCGAAAAGCGTGGTGCCCGCTGTCCCCCAGTATCTGCCGCTGAGGCCACTTCTGCAGGCCTCTGACTCGCCGGCCTGAAGTGGTTTCGACGTGAGCTTTCTGATGCCTGTACAGGCCTGAAGCAGCTATTTGAACCCCTCACAGTGATACTGAGGTTCCATTTTGCTGGCAGCTAGAAGACGTTACCAGAAAAATCCTCTCGATTCTAGAAATGCACACAGGTATGCTAAAATGAAAGACTAATGCATGATCAGGAATTAGCACAACAGTGGGATTTAGGGTTCTTGCCTGCCCCTTCCAAAATTATCCTGTCCCAGGGGGCCAGAAATGCCCCAATATTGGAATTCCATTTCTTAATTTTAAGAAATGTCACTCTGCTTGGTAATCTTTAAAAACCACTGGGTGCCGGAAGAGCTGGAACATTAGTGTGCCTGGCCTGGCCCGGGCCCCCTTCTTTGGCGGGTGTGTCAGACTCCTGGGGAGCAGACCACTTCTGATTTGCCAGACCCTCCCTACAGTGTCCGTCATCGGGGTCTGTCTGTAGTAGTAGCTCACAGGCCCTCAGGCAGAAAGGACACGCTCAGCATGGGGGCAGGAGGCTATTCCACCGAAAGTCAGGGAAATACTAATTCGCCGGAATTCCATGAGCTTTGTGTTTTATGCTTACTCAGAGATAGTGACAGTACCCAGGGCTTCTTAGTTATCAGTTAATGTATCGGCACGATCGAGTTTCTCGAAAGTTTGTTGAAACCCAATCTTCCCGAACTTGGTCCCAGAAGGGCAGATGCGGTTACACTTGTTTTTTATAGAAGAGTCCTTGGCAAATCTCTCAGGTAGTGGCATAACCCTAAGCAGGGAGACATGCAAAAGCCTTTTCTTCTTTTCCACTGGAACAGAATTCTGTTAGAGAGAAGAAACCGAAAGAGGGAGCAGGGAGGCAAGGCTTGGTGTTCGGCTGAGGTGTGTGGCCGGGCTGGGAATTACTAACTACCACAGTCTCTGGGCACCCTCTCCTCCCCCGGGGTCCTTCCTAAGAGCTAGCACCCCGGGGATTCTTGTAATCCCCAATCCAGTATTTTAATAAGTAGGTGCTCTTCTCCCCACTTCACAGATGAGGAAGTAGTGGTCCTGGGGCATGAAGTGATTCACCTTATTTCACTCAACTACAAATGGCAGATGTTCTGGAACCCGAGTTCGTGATCTCTGCTGTGATGTCTCGTCACATGGGGGTGTCTGGTAGGTGACTGTTCATCCACATGTGAACATGTTGACTAAGCCTGGACCCCGTGTCCCTCAAATATACACCAGGCCAGAGAGGCCAGGAAGTGTGGGCACCGCCTGGCTTCTCTAACTTACTGGCCCTTGTGAGCCCCGGCGAAAATCACAGGAGAGATTCTGGAAAGTCCTCAAGTAATTATCTGAACGCCTGATGTGTTGACCTTCGCTGCTGGGGAGCTGGGGGCAACTGAGTTAGAGCACCCAGTTGTTTTTGAAGCCACTGGTGAATAGACTTAGGAGAAGTAAGGACAGGTAAGAATGGGTGAGGGCAGGTGAGGACGGGTAAGGACAGGTGTTAAACCTGCAGGCGCTGCTTAAATTAAAACGAACAGGTTGTCCTGATGACACAACCCTGAAAGGTGGGAGCAACACAAGAACAAACTTGGGGCAATTAGATGCTCATGCATATCAGACTCATAGTCCTGAAGCTTCTCCAGGATTTGGTGAGAGCCGCAAGGACTCTGACCTGGAGAAGTGGGTCCTCAACCCACACACAACCCCAGCGGCTCTTCAGGCCAGCTCCTACCCAGTCTGCATTGCTAATCTCCTGAACTTTGCCAAGAGGTTCGTTACCATTTGTCTTTTCCTGCCAATTGAAGGGTATACTTGTATTATGTAATGTGGATTCCCCCTTAATTCATACTGTGGTTGTTTGCAGTTGGCTTGTGTCTAAGTAGAAACTCCCTGTGCCATGGAAGTTAGTACTGTAGGGGTCGCCAACCTGATCAACACCTCAGTATTGGACACATAGCTCTGTGTGTGTGTGTGTGTGTGTGTGTGTGTGTGTGTGTGTGTGTGCGCGTGTGTGTGTGTGTTTGTGTATGTGCTGGGGGGGGTCTTTGTCTTTATTAAATGCCATCCACCTGCCCCTGGATGTATATCAATAATTCAGTATAGCTCTCCTTTCTCTTGAACAAGGAAAAGTCATAGAATGTTCTAGAAAATCACCTTCAAAGGATGACAGCGTTCCCTGGGGGGTGAGACCTGTATGTGGTGTTCACCCTGGTTCCTGGGAGCAGCGATCACATCATATTAGAATTTAGAGCCTTGTCCGGTACCCGGCATAGCGGGGGCCTTCAGTGAATGAATGAATGAATTAATGAATGAGCAACGCGAACAGATCTTGGGCACACTTGCGTTTACCAGGATCCTGCTGCTGTGACTCTGAATGAAACCAGTGGTTTTAATCAAGGCAGAATATCTTCTTTAAACACAAGGATTAACCTCCATGAAAAGAGAAATGTAAACAGGACTCTAATTAGAGAATTTACTAATGATTCTTCCCTGCTGAGGACATTAGCTGGGGTTTAGTCTTTAGCTGCACCAGCCCTCCGACTCCTTCTTTATTTCCAGAAAGGGAAAAATTGACTGGAAAGAAGCATTTCAATACCCCAATCCCTTTCCCGCTCTCTTTCACCCTCAAAAAAAAAGATATTCCAGCATGAAAGATCACAGACTCAGCCCAAAACGGTGGAACCAGGTTGATAGCATTCAGGGAACTTCACACTCCTGGAGCCTCACTGCTGAGGCAAAGATAAATCGGCAGGAAGATTTCTTTGGAATGATGTGAATTTAATGAATCATGAAAAATATCCCCAGCTGTTCTTAAATTTAAGGGAGATTGAGTGATAACAAAAGATAGTTTCCCTCCCTCTTAGATGTAGGTTGGAGCGGAAAGAGCCGTGGTAAAAAAAACCCCGAGGCCAAAAGCTTGCCTTTTCTTTCCTGTCTCTTCCATTGTTAAGGGGGAAAAAAGCTGTCTGCAGTCAGCAGCCACCGAAGGGCATGATGAAGAGTATTCGCTATTGCCAGACTGGAAGAATTCTCCACTCTGATTTCAAAGATCAGGAGGCCCTCGCAGGCAAACATTTAGAAAGTGGAGGCTTTTCTCTCCCCCTCCCAACGCCCAGCCACCAGCAGCCTCTTAGCCTTTATTAACACGTCGACTTAGTGGAATTAAAAATAATGGTTCCCCTTCCCCATCCCCGCCGCCCCACCCCCAGCCCCAGCCCTCCAAATGCTTGTTCCCAGCTCCCAGCTGCCCTCAGCCGGGCTGTCCAGCCTGGCCATTGTGGCTTCTGGAAAGCATCAGAGATGCCTGTGTGGCTTGAAGGTGTGTCGGGGATGCTCCGGGCGGGGCTGGGAGGCTGAGCAACTTCCTTCCTTTCTCCTTCTTCCCCTCAGGCCTCTGCCCCTGCTGTTAGGGCCTCCCCAGGGGTGCCACAAAGTGGCTCAGAAGCCCAGCCTGGCCCAGGCCCAGAGCGCAGTGCCCTCTCCTTACCTGAGGAGACTCGAGGCAGGTGAGTAGCTGGGGCGGCCCGGAGAGGCCCCCGCTCATCCCCTTTCTCTAGGCAAACTTTTTCCTCGCAGAGGGGCTGGCCTCTCCGTGAAGCACTAAGAGGAGCATGGGGGAGGAAATGATAATGTGAACATTAGGGACTAATAAGACAATGGCGGACTTGCAATATACCAGAACCTTGTTAAACGCTTCTCATGGGCGGGGCATGAAATCCAGCCCCATCCCCCACCCCGAACCCCCAAGAAGTGGATCATTTTAACCGTCTGCTGTGCAAGTTTAGTGGGGAGAACTTTACTTTTCTCCACCACTGTCTCCATCACTGTTGGATTGTAACAGGGGAAGGGGGGGTGCCGGGTCCCCTGCCCCACCCAGGGAGGGTGGAGCTAAGCAGGGAGGAGGAGAAGCAAGAGAGGAGACTGGGGAGGAAGGAGGAGGACGGGGCAGGGGGAGCTTGGAGGAGGCGCAGGGAGAGAGACACCTGGAGAAGCCGCGCTGGCCTCTCGGCCTTGGACTTGTACCAGGGACTTGGGGTACAGGGAAGGAAACACTTGCAACGGTCTTGAAACAGAGAGCCCCTTGGGGAGGTGACGATGGCAGTTTTTATCTTGATTTTGATTTTGCTGCCTTCCTTCCAGAATTGTCCGGGCCCTTCCTCCCCACCAGGAGGGGCCTTAGAGTGTGGCAGCTTTCGGGCCTCAGAGGCCCTGCTTGGGTGGGACATTTACCCACGAGGGGACGGTGACGTCAGGTGCTTGACTTGGAAACTGTTTTATCTCTTCTTTCCTTTTTGTTGTGTTTGTCGCACACTAATTGCATTAAAGTCTCTTTCCTTTGAAGGTCTTACGCACTAGAGTATGTTTTGTCTCCATGTGGGGGATGGCAGGGCCTGTATAGAGCGGGCAGGTTTGGGGATTCTGGGGTGCCCCTCTCCCTTCTTGGTAACGCGAGCATCACCATTCTCTCCGGACAAAGGCGCAGTAGCATGCGTGGAGGAAGAATGTGCTCAAGAAACAGCGCTGGAGCCATTCCCAGCGGGCAGCCCTGAGGCCACCTGACACGACACACCTGGTGCGAACAGGCGCTTGCCAGTGCCACAGAGGGAAGCTGAAATCACACAACCGCAAAACTGTCAGGAGAAAACTCAGGGGAAAATTCTTGAGACCAAGGGCTTGCTAAAGGCTTTCTAGACACGACACCAAAGTGTGATCCACAGAAGGAAAATAAAACGATCGATACATTGGACTCGCCCAACCGCGTCTCTGGAGCTGCTCCAGTGGAGACCTGTCAAGAACTCTTGAAACGCCACGAGTGACAAACAAAAAGGCAAACGGTTGATTACGAGATGGATAAATGGTGTGAAGAAGCGATTGACCCAAGATGAGGAGGACAAATGGAAACACGACGTTCGATGTTCTCCGTCACCAGCTTGGGGGTCGCGGACCAGCACGAGGAAGGGGTTGCGTCGCCCACCTATTAGAGCAACGAAAATTTAAAAAAATAGCGAGACAAACAAGTCTTTCCCAGACTCTCACCTCGGGCTTTTTTTCAGTCAAGAGTCAGGCAGCTCAGGCTCGGCGCTGAAGGACCCTCATTTTGTTCTTCACGAGCTTCAGGTTCCTCCTACTTGGCTCGAGGAGGAGACCCCCGTTCCCCTGTGGCCTGAGTGAGCAGGAGGGGGATTCCCCCCTTTCCAGGCTTGTTCAAGTCGGTGTCCTGGCCTCTTGCTCCTCTGGACCCAGTGGGGGTGGCTGCGGGGGAGCCGGTTTTGTCCTCTGTTGGCGAACCCCACGGGTGAGGATTTTGTGCAAAGCCTCTGTGGGATGGTGTGTGGACCTCCAGAGCTTGGGGTACGGGGGTGAGAGCAGCAGCTGGCAGCAGGGCTGGGGCGGTCGTATTTGTTGTGGGGCAGCCGGCGCGAAGGCAGAGAGCAGAGGCTGTTTCCATGCGGTTCTCTCGGGGCTCAGAGGGGATGAGAAGGCCTGTATTTTTGTCTGGGGGTGTCTAAGGCCCTCACTTCAGCTCCACGATTGCCAGCCCTTCTTCATCCCACAGAACCGGGTCCTCAGGAGTCTCCTGCAACGTGCCCCAGTGCAGCCCCGGACGCCCGCACTGTCCCGACTGCCCTGGTGAGCTGGCCCCCGCGGCAGCTGGTGGGGAAGGCGTTTTGTTCTGGAAAATCATCTGAGAGGGTGAGGGGCCGGGTTAGGAGACGCCTGCAGCAGCGAACAGAACAGCCCAGGGTGGCACAGCACAGGAGAAGGGGAACAGGACTCTGGGGAGAGAAGAGCAGAGATGGGGTGTGGGGTGGGGCCACGGCAGTGTCAGGCGGAACGAGACACGAGGAACAAGCGCGCGGCCTCGAGCGGTGCTTTGGTGCTTAATGTACATTTGACACCCATTTTGCCACGTTCCTTTCACTTGTTGATGCAGGCAAGGAAGTTCGTGTCCCATGCTGGGAGGCGCTGACGGGCCCGAGGGGCTGGGCACCTGGCCGGGGGTCCCGCGCCTGGAAGGGGCGCCTGGAACAGGCCCCTCCGCTCCGCTCTCCCTTCTGGCATCTTCCTGTGAACCTTTCCAACCTGCAGGCGGCGTTTCCGTATTCGCGTCGCCAGGTTCTGTCTTCGTGGCCTACTGCTTGGTTCCAAACACACACATGGCCCGCGTACACCGCGGCAGGCTGAGCATGGGTTTCTGGGGTGAGGCCGTGGGTTTGGACGGACACAGTCCTTCTTAACGTGCTCCGTCTGACCTGGCCCTGTGGTGTCTTCTGACCCTAGAGGATTCTGTGGTCCGACAGGCACTGGAGGTCATTGTGAGGCGGCTGGATCTCCTCCTGCAGGCCTCAAGCTCTCTGACGCCTGCCCCAGCTTGGGAGACAGTCGCTGGTCAAGGTGTGTCCTGGAGAGCCCCACAGGTAGTGAGGTTCTGCAGCGCTTCTCTGGGACTCGCTGGCAGAGGAGACCCCGTGGGCCCCCGCCCCCCCATGGTCTTCTGTGCTAGTTCCTGCCCCTCTCCCAAACGCACACCCACTCTCTCCCCTCGTCTTCTACCCCATTTCACCCATTCCCAGTCTCCTCAGCGTCTTACTGCCTGTCCATCTCGCCATAAACACAATGAAAACAGGCAGCTGGAACAAGTACTGGTTTGGTTTCCTTCCGTCCCCATGCAGCGCAGTGGTTCCCGGGAGGCAGCCAATCCGCTTGTCTCCAACGGACTCTGGACAGCACAAGTCAGAGTGCGCAAGAGGGGGCGCCTGCGGCAACAGCGCAGGCGTTGGAAGTTTGGGTGCTGACCGTCTCTGGCGCTCTCTTCTTTCCGAGTTCCAACCAGCTGATAACTCTCCATGCGGCGAGTGGGGATGAGTCACGTGCCCTGGTGTCGCTGCCTGCGGCGCCTGCGGGGCGGGCACAGCCAGGAGCGTGTTCTATTGAGGACAGGAGGGTGTGAGCGGGGAGCCCAGGCAGCTGCGGGCACCTCCATGACCCCGGTCTTCTGCGAGCATGGGGCACCCTCCGTGCTGGCGGCAGAAGTGATTCCAGAAGCTTCTGGACAGTCTTTTGCCACCACCGTAGTTCTGATGAGGGGCCAAGGGAAGGCCCGGGAATGGTGCCACTTCCCCCGGGGGTAGGGGAGGGGTCCATGCCAAGACACTCGTCTCCTGGACCCTGAGTGAGAATTGGTCTAGACTGGAAATTGGGGAGCCTGCCCAGGTGGCCCTGGGTCCACCCCAGAGCTTGGTGGTGGGCAGGCGTCCCTCCTGCCCATGCCCCCGTCCCGAGGTTGCGTCCAGCCATGTGCTGACCTCTGGGCTGCGGGAGAGCCGAGGGGTGGAAGATGCTGTGGAAGGGGGGCCCCGGGGAGATGGCGCCCCGATGTCCAGTTGGGGTTGCAATGTTGTAGCTGAGGACGGAAGGGGACCGATCAGAGGCGCGGTGCTGGAACTGAACCCTGAGGGTGTGGAAGCTTTTAATCTGAAACCTTCCGGTTACGGTCATGTAGGAGCCCATTTTGCTCAAGAGTTGGTGAGTTGCCTCCTAGCTTTAAAAGCTTTGAGGATATGGTACGTGGGGCTCTATCTGTACTTTGGCCATGGGCCCCCCAGATGTTAGGAGTAGGAACAAAGAAGTCTCAGGTGTCTCCTATCTTGGCTCTAAAGGGAGAGCAGAGCCTATGTCTCTGCACAGAACCCCGAATGTAGAGACCTAAAGCCACCACAGCATATCATGCTCTCCGCTCCTGTGGGGCAGGAATTCAAGATAGGCCACCATCCGGGCCTTGAAGGCTGGTGGGGCCTCTGGCAGGAGCCAGCATCCCCAGAGGGTCTCCCACATGCCTGGCTACCGCACTTGTTGGCAGGAAACCTGCCGGAGGTCTCAGCTGCAGCACTCACTCAGTCTCTCCCTATGGCCCAAGCTCCTCGGGTGGCTTCAAGGGCGAGCAGCCTGAAGAGAGCCCAGCACGGTGTCATGCGTTTTGTGACCGTGACGCAACCTTGGGAGTCACGTGGTATGAAGTCTGCCAGTCATCAACTCGCCCAGAACCAAGTGGAGGACACAGAGAGGGCACGTCTTTATTTTTTTTAAAAAGATTTATTTGTTTATGCATAAAGGCTGGGGTGCAGGCCAGAGGTGAGGGGCGGTGAGAAGACTCACCAGAGACAGAGTGGGGAGCAGAACAGGCAGATCGACTGAAGCCCACTGCTGAGGGGAGCAGCGGGGAGACAGGAGAGGTCTGCTGAGTCATGTGGGAAGCTCCCTAACCAGGGATCGAACTCGTGCTGCAGTGGCTGCGGATAGCTCCATAGTGCTGCGACTTAACCCATTGTGCCACCAGGGAGGCCCAAGAGAGGGCACTTCTGGTGGAGAAGCATCGAGACAGACTGTGTGTAGCAGGGCAGGGCTCAGTGCTGCTGTCTGAGCGCAATGTGCCAGCGTCTCCGGCTCAGGAGTGCACAGCAGACTGTGATTTCAGGCGGATTCCTGGTCCAGGGTTTCCCTGAGGATATTGTGGCTTAAGTCAAGTTGAAGTTTTAGAAGAGTGTTTGACCCATGGTGAGGCTCTATAAACAGCAGCTTCCACCTTTATCACCACCACCATCATCATCATCATCACTATCACCATCATCATCAACGTCATCACCATCACTGTCATCACCATCACTATCATCATCACCATCAACGTCATCACCATCACTGTCATCACCACCACCATCATCACCATCAACGTCATCACCACCGTCACTACCATCACCACCACCATCATCATCAACGTCATCACCATCACTATCATCACCACCACCACCATCATCATCACCATCAACGTCATCACCATCACTATCATCACCACCACCATCATCACCATCAACGTCATCACCACCGTCACTACCATCACCACCACCATCATCATCAACATCATCACCATCACTATCATCACCACCACCACCATCATCACCATCAACGTCATCGCCATCACTATCATCACCACCACCACCATCATCATCACCATCAACGTCATCACCATCACTATC